>VDFB02181968.1:0-11095 GCA_007258455.2 Sequoia sempervirens
ATGCATCCCCATGGTCCAATAATATATCAGCAACAAAAAAAATTCTCTGAATTGCACAAAGATATTGCTGAAAATAACTATGAAAAATTAACTGATGTTTTAGATCACACTTTGTCTCATTACATTGAGGGATCATAGAAAATGATACAAAACATTGGTATGCTTTTACACTTTGATTTACGGATTTTACTTATGAGACTCAGCTCCTAAGACAACACAGATGTTGCAGATGTCTCAATCGCCAAGAGGGACTGAACTTTACAACAATAATATTAAAAACTTACTTATAAAGGTTGTCACTCCTATTAATTTGGATTAGAATCTTTCATAGTTTCTTTATTTGTACCTCTTTAAAGGGTTCTAACATAGAGTCAACATTGAATGCTTTTGCATTTTTGTCCCTTGGAATCACCCTGTTTTCTCTTGTCCTTGCTAAATCTCCTATCCTTAACCTTTCCTCATGAATGCAATGCTTTAGATAGGAAGTTACATGGAGTGGAGTTGCTCCAGTATGGGCATAGCCATCAAACTTGATGATGCTAGCTTGCCATATCACAACAATAGAACCACTTTCATATTCTTGATAGACTGAATAAAATCTAGTTAGCTGTCTCTTAAGGTCTCTAAACTCACATGAACTGATTGAATGTCTTTTCTTAGAGTTCTTTTGTTTCTTACTTTCTCTCTAAATCTAATGCAGACCTAAAATGGGTACCTTCAAAAAGTAGCCAAGTTCAGGCAACCAATTTTCTTATATCTTAAAATGTACTCTAACAACAATATGTGATAGTTTATTTTTAAATTCAAAAGAATTACAATAATGTAATTATTTTTAAATTCAGAAAAATTACAAGAATGTTGTCTTACAGCCTCATAACATGCTAACAACAACATGAACATTAAGAAATATGACTGAAATTATAGGCCTATAAGGGCTAGAATAACTGCAATAATATCTCCTTATTTTCATACTTTACCTATATCCTGATCTCTTAATCTCGCACTGCCACTCCTATATCCTCATCCATTCTTATTAAAAGCCCATTATCTAAAAAAGCCCTTGTCGTTATTGGAAAACCCCCGGCCGTGCTTCTGTTTTGTTCCCTGTTCTTTGATACTTCTCATGTTTTGTTTGTTTTGCAACATCACCTAGTCCTGGAAGCGGGTGAATTTAGATACGAGGGAGAAGCCTAAAAAACGAAAATGCATAGGGAAAATGTGGAGGGAAATTAAAAATGTATTTTAGATTTTTTTTTTTTTAATTGTCTTAATTTAAGACAATTAGAAAATTAAAGACAAAAGTAATATTTTGTCTTAAATTAATGTCTTAAATCTTTTTTTTTTATGTAGTAGTGAATCATGGTACATAAATAAAGGTCACTGTCATAAAAGCAAATAAAGATTATAACAATGAGAAGACCTTCTTCAAAATCAGTGGAAAAGGGAACTGATAAAAGTGAATGCATCTTAAATAAATAAAGGGAAGCATGAGGTTTCAGGATTCAAGATTTCCACTTGGAAACCCTACCTTTAGATTGTAACCTTATTTAATGTCTTACCCTTTCTTGAATGATATTGGTGTTGCAATTCAGAAAACGTTGTTCAACAAGCTCTGGCATTACAAAAATGGAAACCACCATTCTTTGCATTCAATAATTGTTTTCTTCATTAGACTTGCAATACATACTCTCAGATCGAAGCTTTTGCTTGATATATGTTGTTATAACCAAGGTTTTAGAGTATTTTTATTAGAATGAAAATTATTATATATATATATATATATATATATATATATATTATTACTATCAATTGCACCTTCCTGTGCAATAGGTATGCCGAAGAGGTATGAAAGGTCAATTAGAGAAAATTTTGGTGTCCTTTTTCAAACATATGTGTAGTACATGAGGTCAATTGGTAGGTCATTTGGCAAATGATGTTTATGTAACAAAGGTCTCAATTAGCATTCACTCAATAAATATATATTTTAAATATAATATTTCATTAGACAAAATTATATATTTGTAATACTAAATTTATTACAAAAGTTCAGTTTATTTTTTCTCTTTCCACCTCTCTATATCTTATCTATATCTCCCTCTCCATTTTATGCCTGAGTAAGGGGTTCAATTAGGGTTAGGTTTTATTATAAACCTTAGGGTTAGGGTTATAGTTGGGGTTCAAATAGGAGTACAATCAAAGTTACAACTCAGTTAGGGTTATGATCCAACTATGGTTTCAACTCAATTAGGGTTACGATACAATTAGGGTTAGGGGTCAATTAGGACTTTAGTTAGGGTTTAATTAGGGTTAGGTATATATTTCAATTAGGGTTACTATTAGGGTTAGGGTTAGGGTACAATTTAGGTTAGGGGTAGGGTTAGGGTTAGGATTGAATTAGGTTTAGGATTAAATTAGGGTTAAGGTTACAATTCAATTAGGGTTACTAATCACTTAAGGTTACAATTAGGGTTAATTAGGTTTTTGGTTACTATTCTACGATTAAGCTTGCGCTTCGGGTTACAATTGGGTTTCATATAAGGTTATGATCAAGATTATTACGATTGGGGTGCAATTAGGGGTTAATTAATATTGGGGTTACGTTACAATTAGGGTTTAATTAAGATTGAATTATGGTTATGAATAGGATTCAATTATTCTTATGATTAGGGTTAGAAAAGGGTTAATGTTGAATTATATTTTATTATGATAAATGTTAGGATTCAATTAGTGTTAGGGTTCAAATAGGATTAGACATGAATTAAAGTCACAATTAGAATTTGAGTTCAATTAGGGTTAGTGATAGTATTAGATTTAGGGTTCAATTAGGGTTAGCATTCAATCAAGGTTTAATTAGGGTTAGAGTGCAATTTGGGTTAGGATTTAATTAGGGTTAGCATACATTAGCATTCTACAATTAGGGTTAGAATTAGGATAAATCTTAGGGTTAAAGTTCAATCAGGGTTATAATTAGGGTTATGTTTAATCTTAAGATTAAAATTCAGCTAGGTTTAATTAGGGTTCTCAGATAAATCTTGGGGTTAGTTGCGTTAGGGTTAAAGTTAATTAGGTTTAGGGTTCTAAAATAAATCTCAAAGTTAGCATTAGGGTTAAGGGTCAATTAGGGTTTGGGTTATGGTTTGGGTTATGGTTTGGGTTTAGTTAGGGTTAGGGTTCAAATAGGATTATACTTAGGGTTTAATCAAGGTTAGGTATATAGTTCAATTAGGTTTACTATTAGGGTTAGGGTACAATTTGGGTTAGGGGTAGGGTTAGGGTTAGGGTTGAATTAGGTTTATGATTAAATTAGGGTTAAGGTTACAATTCAATTAGGGTTAGTGTTCACTTAAGGTTATGATTAGTGTTAGATTTAGGGTTTCTTCAATTAGGGTTAGGGTTTTGTTAGGGTTAGGGTTATATTTTAAGTAGGGTTAGGGTTATGATATAACTAAGGTCCAATTTGGATTAGGGCTTAATAGTAATTCCAACCCTACCCTTAACACTAACCAAAGCCTTATTCCTAACCTGAAACATATTATAATTATAATCCAAACCCTAACCCTAACCATAATTCCACCCCTAACCCTAACATAATTCTCACACTAAAATGAAAATTATGGCCAAGATTTTAATAATGATCACATTTATATAGTTATTTATTTAGTCATTTTTATTTGTCTGATATTAGTCATTTATTTAGTCATTTATTTAGTCATTTAGTTGTGATTTTACCCAATGACCAAATTAGTCACTTATAAATGATCAAATTAGTCATTTATTTTCTAAATACTACTAGTGTTAGTCACGTGACTAATTGATTTAGTCATGTGACTAAAATTTTTAGTCACGTAGTCATTTATTTGCCAAATTCTACTAGTGTATGTTGCTCACAAAAATCCTCTTTTGAGGAAGAAGATCTAACATCTAAGCTCAAAAAAAAATCTTCTAAGTCATCCCAAAAGAGGTCCTCCATAGAATTGCAAACCTCAAAGGATAGGGAGTTTCCTCCACTATAACAAAGGCTAAAAAGGTCTACTACCGCTTCACAACCTTGGAGTTGTCTTCATCCATCAAGCTAGACCCAAGTCGCTCAAAGTTTTTTTTTGATGTAGAAATAGGTGATCTCTCCTCCTCATTTTCAATAAAACCCAGGATGCCATCAAAAGAGAGGATTGATTCCTCTATTGCATCAATTTTTTTTACCTATTTAATATCTGGCTACTGCAATTGGTCATCTTCAATTTTTTCTTGTAGTAGGTCAAGACACTTATGTCCTAAAACACATGAAGGATCTTCAGAGTCAACCTCTTCACCTTCCACTTGGAGCATCTTCCTCTTTTGTTCTTCTAACCAATTAGGATCCAAAATGATAGGTCCACCTTTGTAGAGTGAAATAAAACTAGGGGGAGTGAAACAATCAGAGACATTGAAAATATTGTTGGGGTTCTAAAGAGGGATGCTCAACAAGAACAATAGGTTGAGCCTTCATAGTAATAGGTTCTTATGAGGAATGAAGGCTTTCAAAAATTAGTATCTCCACCATAGGATATTTTCTTGATGGCTCAGGAGGTTCAAAAGGAGTTTCAAGGGACTGATTAGGATTTTTGAAACTCACAAACTTATGCTTACATACCTCTTGCATAGTAGGTTATTTTGGGACTGGTGGAGGTGTAATAGAAGTTTCAAGAGGCTTTTTAGGGCTTCTAAAACTTACAAAATTGTGTTTACGTACCTCCTCCTTAGTAGGTTGCTTTGAGATTGATGGAGGGCTAATGGAAGTTTTAGGAGGTTTGTTAGGGCTTCTAAAACTTACAAATTTGTCTTTACATGTACCTCCTCCCTAGCAAGTTGCTCTGGGAATGATGGAGGTGTTTGCTTGAAACTAGGCACACAAGGGGTTTCTTGAGTCTTAGGCCTTTGTTCTAGAGCAAGGGAAAGAGCAAGTTGCTCTTTCCTAGCACTAGCTTGTCTTGATATACACTCTTCTTGTTGTTTCCTTATTTGGACCTCCAAATATTGTTCATACCTCCATTGAGCTTCTATCTTTTGTTGTGGATAGTGAGTTTGATGGATGAACTCACCCTATTATGGAAGATAATCATGCTACCCCTGATAGTCATGATTAGCCCACTCCTCCTACTATAAGTTCAACTCTTGTTTCTCTCTAACCTCATTCAACTATCTATTGAGATCCCTAAACATGCATGTGAGTTCACTTGTACTTATATTACCAAAATTTTGGGGCTAAAAGGGAGAGTAAAATGGCTGATTTGCAACATATTGAGCCTCCTAGGGATGCTAATATGAATGTGTAGGCATCCAAAAATCTTGAGCATGGGGTGAGTGGTAAGCATTTGAAGAGTTTTGATAAACCACTACAACAAGGTTTGATGAAATGAATGGGGAGGCATTTCTAGCTTGATATTGCTGATGGGAAGGAGAAAAGTTGGCATTTTCATGGAATTGGGGAGTGCACATATGGTTTTAATTATAACTTGAAATATTTAATTATAAGAAAAAGTAGGAAACCCTTTGAGGATTTTAAATAAGAGTATAGGATTGCTCAACCAAAGGTTTTTGGGGTACCTACCAATGGATTCACCCAAATGATGTTACAAAGTAATCAAGTGCTTGTATGATTGTCCAATGATTGAAACTACTAAGAAGCACACCAATCTACTTAGCATAATAAATTTAGGATCATTAAACCTATTGCATTGCTTGAACTAGTAGATTTGAATAGAGTCACCATAATTTTTTCCAAAAATGTCTCAAAAGGAAAGATGGATTAGAGAATAAACCAAATTATTTAGTGGAATGAAATTAGTCCCATTGGGTGTGCCATAAAATATTCACATAAAACTATACCTTGCTGAACATGGAGTTCAACATTCTAATGACACCATTGAAATGACCTCAAGGTGTGGGAACTTTGAAAATTGAGGTCAAGTCTCTAAATAAGGATGAATTTCTCTTTTGATCCAAGTGCAATGTGTTGGTCCAATCTAGCACATGAAATACTACCACTACCCTACTATAACAACTCACAAAGAAAAAGGGTTAGAAGGAATGCATGAAAGGGAAATGGGAGGTGGTACACCAAGATTGAAATGTGTTTCTTCTTGCTTTAGAATAACACAATACATAAATGAAACAACCAAAATATTCTCTAGAATATGAAGGAAAGGGAAATTTACTCAAACATAGAAGAGATAATAGTGATAAATGGTTGAATTTCATTAGCATAGGCTTAAAAGAAATCTTTACACTTACAAAATGGGAAAATGCATAAGTTTTCCAAAGAAACACCCTAGAGGAGTGATCCGGGGGACAATTTTTTAGTGAAAATTGAAGTGTTCCCAATACTCTAGATTTCAGCTTCATCAGAAAGAGAACGACATCCTGATTCCAATGCAACTTGAACGGGGCGAAAAGGACTCCGTTTGTGCAAGTTACGGCCAGTCAAACTTCCAGTCAAACTGGCTTCAGGGGCGTCCAGAAGGCGGAAAAAATAATCATCTTGGAAAATGACGGAAGTAGCGTCATCGCGAAGAGCTCATCGAGACGATTCTGACGGCGTTCGTTTCATCGAAATCCGACGTCGTATGCTCAAGTTAGAAGCAGTCAAACTTTAGTCAACTCAGAAGGTACTGATGATGACATCATCGTGCTGACGTGTCAGTCCGTACAGTACGGAAGCCAAGTGGATAAATTCCAACCTAACACGTGGCAGGTGACTCAGATTGTATGGACCAATCATTGTGCGACACGTGTCCGACCGTACAGTACGGGCATCCGAATGGCAGTCTAGTCAGCGGCTTCGTCATCGGACACGTGGCATCCATACAATGACATGGACGGCTGAGTCAGCAGATTCTGACGAATGGCGTTCTGACACGTGTCGTCCAGTCAGCGGTACGAATATCCTTGTCAGCGCTTGGTCGACATACACGTTGGTCGCTCTGGCGAATTAGAACCGGACAGGTGGCATGTTTTATTGCGGTCGGCATTGTTCTATCCATCCGGGAGGCAATTTGTCGGTTGTAACAAAAGTCATAGTCGGGTTTGAACCCGGGATCTCCGCCGAAACAACCGGGCGGTTCTACCGTTGCATCCGGGATTGCTGCCTTAACCATTTACGGAGAACGGTTTAAGTTATTGTTGTATTTGTTTGATACGGGTGGTAAAACGTGGTCGGCGGGGTTGGAACCGCCGACCACCCTCCTAACAAAAGGTATAGCGACCACTGCGCCACGCGAGTCTTTCTAAAATTGTATAGGTGACTGTTGATTTTGTTAAATGGTTATTGGCCGAGCCTTCAACAAATGGCTTAATAAGCCAAAATAAACCAAAACCCACTATAACTACTCCAACAAGAAGATTGCAGAGGATAAAATAGACCTGATACGAGCTGATCAGGGAAGATATGCAATTAATTTGATGGTTAAGCCTAATTAGGCAAGTTTTTTGTATAAAAGGAGGGGTATAGGCCTTCATTTTAAAAAGTCCAGGTGGAGATAGCGGGAGAATGCTCGAGAGTCTTTGAAGACGTTTCTGCATATCAGAGTACTGTCATGCTGCTGAATGCTTGAAGGAGACAGTCTTGAAGCCATTGTAATTGAATTTGGAGCTAATCGGATCGGTCCTCCATTGGAGAGGGACCCGGAGACGTAGTCCTTAGGGACGAACTCCGTTATCAACTTTGGTTTCGTCTCTCTATTCTTCTCTCTTTTCTTTCTCAGTTTATCTTGGCATTTATTTAATTATTTTATGTTCATTTATTTCATTTGAGCATTTAAATTTGTAATCACTTAAGTTAAACGTTGTAATAATTGATCTTTTACGTTAAGCATTCTGTAAGCAATAAGTCCTAGATCCTATATAGTTCAAGTTGGTATCAGAGCTATGTATGTGGCTTGTATTGCAATTTGAATGCTAACGAGATCCAGGTTGCAACGAGGCGAAGGAGAACTTGAAGAATACAATCCAGAAATCGGAAGACGAAGAGTTAATCAACCATCACAGATGGAAGAAAAAGAAGGTGGTCAAAGTTCAGAGCTTAGTGTCAAGGATTTCCAGAAGCTATTTCTTGACATGAAGGCAATGGTGGACGAACTTTATGCTGAAAAGAAGAAGCACGAAAAGGGAGATTCTTCAAAGCACAAGAAGCAGAAAGACACAGAGGGGAAAGCTCCAGAAATTCCTTCTCCTCCTTCTACTCCCCCTTCTTCTCCTCCTTCTTCTCCTCCTTCTCCTCCTTCTCCTTCTCCTTCTTCTAATGTAAATCCATTTAAGAGAAAATCTAAGCCTGTAATTAAGCTTGATGTAAAATTTGAGTTACCTAAATACTGTGGGGAGTTAAATGCTGAGAAGTTAGACGATTGGGTCCAACAAGTAGAAGTATATTGTAGGATACAAGGCCTAGTAGAAGATGCTTCTAGGATTCAATTAGCAACTCTCCGGTTGGGAGGTACAGCTCTCACCTGGTGGGAGAGTAAAACTAGTGAAGAAATTGCTCGCCATGGTCAAGTCAATATGTCTTGGATGGAGTTTGTTGCTGCCCTTAGGAAACAATTCTACCCTTTAGGTTACATGCAACAGTTAACCATGAATTGGCAAACCTTTAGGCAAGGTAAGGGGCAGTCTGTCTAGGAGTATACTCATGAGTTTAGGAAACGGGCCATTGCTCTTAATGTTCCCTTGTATACCCAAGACACATTACTTAAGTATATTGGTGGTTTACATTCTTACCTTAGGCACACTATTTTGATGTTGAGTCCCAACAATCTAGACGAGGTGTCTGTTCAAGCTACTCATTTAGAGTCTAGGGGTAAGAATACATTTAGTGATAACTTTTCTAAGAAGCCATCTAAGTTTGAGGGTAAGTCTAAAGGGAAAGACAAAGACAAAGATAAAGGCAAAGGGAAGAAAACAGCTACAGCTAAGAAAGAGGGTGAGAAACCTATATGCTCCCATTGCAAGAAAGAGGGGCATGATGATTCGAGATGCTGGAAGCTTCATCCTGAGTTGAGGCCGAAAAGATATGGAGGTAATAAAGGAAAGAAGACTACTGCAGTGATTCAACAAGATCTTGGTTACGACTCAGGAGATGAAGCGAATTGTTGCTCACAGGAATCAAGGTAAAAGGGAAAGGTATAACTCTTTCATCTGATGCAGTTTTCTAATGCCAGGTGCAAGAAGTACAAGTAAAGAATCTTCTCCTAAGGTTGATAAGCAAAGAAATGAATTGTTTCATATTCGTGTTGTAACAAAACACACCAAGGTTGATACTCTGTTTGATACGGGTTCACAAGTCAACTTAATATCTGAAGAAGTTGTAAAGAAACTTAATTTGGCTACAACACCTCATCCAAAACCATATCCACTCGGATGGGTTTGCGATGATGCTCAACTACAAGTAACTAAACAATGTAAATTGAGATTTGCTATCACTGCAAACTTTGTAGATGAGGTAGAAGTCGATGTGGTCCCTTTGGATATTTGTAGGCTTGTGTTAGGGAGTCCTTATCTTTATGACAGAAAAGCAATCTTTTATAGGGGGGAGAATAAGTATCATCTTTTTAAAGATGGGGTAGAATACATTGTACGGGCACATAAGGTGAAGACTAATCTTACACTAGTTAATGCTGGTCAAATGAAGAGGTTGGTCAACTCAAGTAAAAACTTTGTATTGATGCTTGTAAAAGCCAAAGAAGATGATAAATCCGAGGTATTCAGTCGAACTTTGAAAGATCATGTAAGTCATGTAAAGAAAGTCTTTGATGTATTAAGAAAAGAAAAATTGTATGTAAAGATGTCTAAATGCGAATTTGCTAAGACATCCTTAGTGTACTTAGGCTATGTCGTAGGGAGTGGTCAATTGAAAGTAGACCCTGCGAAGGTCGAAGCTATTGTAAAATGGCCTAAGCCGAGTACAGTCACAGAGGTCAGAAGTTTTCTAGGTGCAGTTCAGTACTGGAGAAAGTTTATTGCAAACTTCTCTTTTATAGCATCGCCATTACATGCATTAACCAGTACGAGAGCAAATTTTCAGTGGGGAGGTCCACAGCAGAAGGCTTTCGACACTTTGAAGGGAAAGTTAGGCACATACCAGTTTAGCCTTACAGTCTACATCAACCATTTGAGATGAGACGGTCACAGTGGGTTTTCCATGGGAGTCATACTCATGCAGGGAGGTAAACTAGTATGCTACCACTCTGAAACTTTCTTAGGAGCAGTAAGTAGCTATCCTACTTATGATAAAGAACTTTATGCTTTAGTTCAAAGTGTTAAAAATGGAAACATTACATAATGGGGAAGGAAGCGCTTAATCCACAACGATCACCAACCCTTACATTATTTGCACTCCACAAACTAAAACTGCAACAAAGTAGGCACTTCGGTGGATGGGTTTCAGCAGTTTCATTTGGTAATTAAGTATAAGAAAGGTACCCATAACAAAGTAGCAAATATGCTCTCTAGACCTCCTATGATGAATGCTTTGATAATCCTTCATAATAGTTCTATGGTTCATGAAAGTTTTCAGGAACAATATGCTAATGATGAGAACTTTAAGGATATCTATACTGCTTTAATGAAAGGTAAACATGTAGAAGAGAAAGACTATTATGTGCAGGATAAACTGTTATATCACTTGGGTAAATTATGTGTTCTAAAAGATGAACAAGCACAGGTGATTAGAGAAGCACATACCTCATTGATTGCAGGACACTTTGGGGTAAACAAAACATTGACTCAGCTGCAGAAGTATTGTTATTGGCCTCATATGCAAGAAACTGGAACTAAGTATATTAGAGGTTGTGTTATGTGTGCAACTAGTAAGCCTAGTAACAGGAAATTGGGTTTGTACACACCTCTACCTGTACCTTCTCGTCCATGGGAAAGTGTATCAATGGACTTTGTTGGGGGGTTACCTATGTCTAGGAAGGGACATGATTATTTGTATGTAGTAGTTGATCGGTTCAGCAAAATGTGTATTTTGATGCCATGTAAAAAGTAAGTCATTGCTGAACTGACAACTCATTTGTACTTTCAATTTGTATGGGTTCATTTGGGTTACCTACTTCTATTGTATCGG
>VDFB02181969.1:0-26937 GCA_007258455.2 Sequoia sempervirens
ACATGTATTTCTAGGAATCGAATCTGTTTTCAAATTAATATAACTGCAATTTCTACTGCTCTTGGCTAGCTTGGCTGTGAGAAACCCTAGAAGAAGGATATAATAGCACTTACCTTTATGAAGCCATCCATGATTTTATATTTTGCAAAAGTAAGCCCAACACAGTGTTCAAAATTTCACATGGTGTTTACTTTAAGTTGGAGGCATTGCTTAAAAGTAACATAATATGACAAAATTGTTCAAAGGATTGCAGTTTAGAGCAACTTTTAATTATATCAGCTATAAACTCAGTGGTTCTATTGTGGCATCGACAACTATATAATCCTCCTAAAGTAATGGTAAACAATAAAATGAAAATTAAACATATATAAGCCTGTGAAACTTGAAAAATATCATGATAAATCTACTGTACTTGCAGGAAACTTTTAACTTTGGAACATTAAGTTTTCACAGTCCATTTAAGTATCTTTGTAAAGCTTCTGGATAAAACTGTGTAACAACATTTTCTTTTGAAATTTAACATTACATTCTGTGAATCACCATCAGGAAGTCCAGAGCTAGAGATTGTGAAGAAAGCAGAAACTAGTCCATTCCTATACAGTGCTCAGGATGCCAAGATTGCCTCAGGAATGCAAGAGGAGATTGTCACGGGCAGAGTTGGGGTGCAGAATGACTCAAGGCTGTAACATGGGGGAGCCCAAAAAGTGGGGAGGAAACATAAAGTGTGGAAAATAAATTTTAAATGAAGTTAGGTTGAAATATGAGTAAAAATTTAAATTATGTACCCAGCATAGGAAACATAAGAGAGGAATGATTGGTACTTTTTCTTGCTTAACCGTAACTTTCCTTAGATCACTTTTAAATTTTAATATGTATTTATTTTTTAGAACTTTTTCTTACTTGATTGTAGCTTTCTTTGTATCACTGTTAATATGCATTAATTGTTTAGCATCATTCCTCCATTATGTTTCCTATGTTTCTACAAGATTTAAATTTTCTTATATTTCAAGCTAACTTTATTTACATTTCTCACCACACTTGATGTTTCCTCGTCACTTTAGAGGCTCCCCATGTTACAACCTTGGGTCATCCCCCTCGCTGTTACTTTAAAACCTCCGGTTTTCCCTGAGGTAACCATGCTTCTTGGCATATTTAGCATTAAATAGGAAAGGATAGTTTCTGCTTTCGTCAGAATCACTTGCCTTAACTTCCTGATGATGGTTCAAGAGTGTGATCTGAATGTCTTAAAGTGAATATTGTGACAGTTATACGAATCCAGAAGCTTTATAAACTATGGTAATTTATTATAAACAATGAATTTTCTCATCTGTAGTTAAGGACTAATCATCTCAGTTTAAACAGAAGAAAATCTTGTTAATCTGCAATCAGGAGAACTAGGTTCTACATTCTTGAAGATCTTTCCCTGGGAAAAGTTCAAAGCTTTTAACTGTAGCAATGCCTTGTCAAAGCATGATTTTGTTCAGATCCTTGAATAAATAGGCATATAACTTATCAATAAATGAAATTAATACAATGTACAACAAACAATGTTTACATAGCTGTTTAGGTTTCAGCTATTATAAAATGGTTGTGAAAGTTACTGCTTCAAATAACCAAACAAGCTACACTGGTAAAGGTATTTACATTTATTCTTTGAATCTGATCCTCAGAGATCCACTAAATAGTCCGGTATTTAAGAAAGAAACTATCAAACTTGACAGACCTGCATACTTGTAAACACGAAAAATTCTCTCCATCCATATTCCAACAGGTAGCCAACTAAAGAATTAATTTTGATTGCCGTCATATGGAACAAGAAGAATTCATTTTCTTTCAGCAAGCTTGCTCTTTATTGGATAATATGCACACCACCGAGCAAGGATTTATTTGAGATCGAACTTCAGATGCTAGCTGTCTCTCTAGAAACGTCTTGCTATTCTGAAAAACATTGATCAATAATCCCCTGTCAACACTCCCAGATCAGTACATCCATGAGAGATCTTGACTATAGCAGACAACCTTTGCAGCACCTTTAGTGCCCCTCTCAGAAATTTGGGGACAGTCTTCCACCTTCAATAACTGCAATTTATGAGCACCCACTAGAGGCTTCAACCCAATATCAGTCACACCCAAACATCTGGCAAGTCGAATGATGCTTAAGCAAGGGAAATGTTTGACAAGCTGCAACCCCTCATCACTAATCTCATGGCATTGTATAAGTTCGAGGATATTCAGAAAGTGAGCTGAACAGAGAGCCTCCATACCACTATCATTGAATGAATATACATGGTCGAGCACTAAAACCCGGATTGGACATGCTTCAATCACTGAAAGGATACCAGTGAGGGTGAAGGAAGACATGGAAGGGAAGTCTCCATCTGAGAATGCTATTGAAACAGATTCTAGCTCAGAGCAATTCTGAGCAATGGCCTTCAAACTCTCGTCTGTCAATCTCAGTGGATTGCTCATCAGGATGGGAACTGAGAAATCTGAAGGAACTCGTAATGACAAGTATTTCAGCTTGGTACACTGCTGGGAAAGAATTATCAAATCATTATCCCTTACCCCAACACACAAATCAAGATGAAGCTTTTGCAAAGCTTGACATTTTACAAGCACACAAGCAAGGCCTCTACCAGGGCTAATGAGGCAATTAACAAGACTCAAATCCTCCAAGGACTCACACGCTACCCATTGTCTCTGCCATCTCTCAACAGCTAAACGACCATACACTTTCATGTACCTGTAATTTGTATCAACCTCAAATTGTAGTCTTTTCAGCTTCCTCCAACCACAACCCAGCTTAGCCAAATCACCCTCTCCAATAGCCCGGCAGTTATTGATTGCCAGATCTTCCAAACTTTCAAGCCTACCCAAATATTCAAGCCATTCTACACTACTCACATTGAGGCACCTGGTCAAATGAAGTGTCGACAAGTTTTTGCATCCTACAACCAAAGACAGTATTCCACAACCAGTTATCCCTGGAGTGAAATTCAGTCTCAATGCTTTAAGCCCTTTACAAGAACCCAGATACCCTAGACCTGCATCAGTAATAAATGTGCAGAAGCTGAGAGTTAGATCAGTGAGGCCAGGGCAATGCTGTGAAAGAATTTTAAGGCCTTCATCATCCAACTGCTTGCCTAACTTTGACATCCATCCAGAATACATTATCTCCACTTTGGTTAAGTTAGGGAACCGCATACAAAGTGCAGATAATGCCTCATTTGCTGGGTTTAAACCACACCCCACCCTCAAATATTCCCTTTGGTCCCTCTCAATTTGATAAAATCTTTTGCAGAGTAGGGCAGAAGTGTTTCGGTCTGATGTGTTCTTAATCCGATGCAGTACTTCCCACACCAACTGATCTGGTAAAGCTTCCATCATGCTCAAAACCTCTGAGGATGCCAAATTGCAGGCACATCCAGTCACAGCCACTTACATCATCAAGATTATACTACACACATGACAGGACAACAAAGGTTAATTAATCACCAAACTGTCATCTATGAACATCCATAAATAGAAAATCATATACACCCATAACAGAATTCCTGGTCATTGATTGAACCCAGACAAAATAAGAAATACTCACCTGCCAACATACAAAGAAAACAATTATACAGCATGACACCGAACTATTCATCCAGAGACATACACGTTGCCCCCAAAAATGGTTCAGAAAGATACAGACCTCATACAGGTTTAAAAAAGGCAGGTCATCAACACGGAAAATTCATGCCCACAACTGCCTACCATACCAAAAATACAAGGAAATTTAGCCACAACTACTTGCACCATCCAGATTATTCCACACATGAGAATAGAGGGCAAAAATGCACCAAAATGTTGTCAAGAAGAAAGCAGTTGACACACAGATCAGTTGAAAGGAAAAACTCAAGCCCATATCACAGTTCCCGACCATGACTGAACTCACGTGAAACAAGCATTACCCTATGCCCTGGTACAAACAGAACAATTAATAAAGCGGATCTAGTAAAGCTTGGATCGTGTTTAAAATTTCTTTGAATAACAGAATTGCAGGCACATCTGGCCACAATTACAACAACGTCAAGAGCATCCTACATAGAAAACAAGAAATAAATCACCAAAGTGTCACGAATAACATCATAATTGAGAATCAAATGGGATGAGCTCGATAACTAAATTTCACAATTTTATAGCGGACTCCTGTTCAAATACCTAGAAGAAATTTTAGATGCATATCTACAAATATTGAATGAGTGAATAAACTAAAAACATGCAACTCTTTGGGTAGAGAAGGTAGATGCAATCCCTAGGTGGCAATCAGCAAGGGAAATTTACCATAACAAATACAAAGAAAAAATCAATTATTAAAAAAAAAACATCAAAACTGAGATGCAAGGAAAACACAGATACCCATATCAGAGTGAATGGCGATTGATTAGAACAAAACAAGCATATTCACATGCCGAGGTATAAATAAAAAAATCAATAAGCCAAGCTCCAGAGATCTTCACGCACAGAAATACATGGGGTCAGATTGACATACTCTTTCCTAGAAAGAAACGAAAAAATCCAATTATTGATACACAAAGTAAATACCCACATCAGAATCCATTATAAAGAAATGTATCATACCTCGGAATCCTTATTCCCGAATTATCGACTGCGCAAAGAACAGCCCAAGATTACTGAAAAAACATCTGTCTAATCATTCATTCTGGCTGCATCTGTCTTGGAATCCGTGCGACAACCCTGAAATTGCGAATTTAAAAATGCTTCTCTCCACGAGTTAATGACCTCACTTCATTCATATCATATATCAAGTCAATGGCCCTTCAATAAATACCAAACATAGAAAATCCAAGCTGCTATTAGATTTTATTCGAAGTAATTGGATTTGAGCATCTTCTATAGATATTTTTTTAAAATAGACGGTATCTTACCTTGCGTATGAGGGTCCAAACAGAAAGGAAAAGTCTGGGTTTTCTGGTTGTATAGGTTTTTAAGTTATTAATGTTTAGGTAAATGTTATTGGATTAAAATTGTTTAAATAGTTATTATTAATTGTTAACAAATTATAAGATTTTATTATTTAAAGTTGATATTTTTTATTTTTTGCAAAGTAAAGATATAAACTTTTTAACACAAAAATATTTTAGAAATGAATTATTGATAATGTGATTGGTTATAGAATTTTACTTTTTATTTTAGTCTTCATGTTGTTTAAAAAATTAATTAATATATATTATTACGGTATGATATTGCTATAGGATTCAGCAGAGTATAGTTTTAGAGTCACACTCATTATTACATGTGTTTCCTTGAGTAGTGGTTCACAAGAATATCTCTCATGATACTTTTCATTACATCTAGGTGTTGATGCTCAGTGGCGTTAGGCCTTCTCGAGAGGTTACCCATCTCGATTATCCTCCGGCTCAAGAAGCAGCAACCAAGGAGTTTTCCCCAAGATTAAGCCCACTTAGCTTGCAACCCCATTTGCAAAACATTCAACAAGTGTTGTGCCTTATGAACCATTCATTATAGAGCCCTTTTAGCTCATTCGGTATTTATATATTATTGGTTTAGCAAAACATTTGTTATTATTAAATTTGCATCATGAAATAATCATGGTTTAATGTCTATCTTATTTCTACCTTGTGTAATTTCTTGTTATTCACTAAGGAAAAATCACTTAGTGCTTCTACGTAGGCAAGCTATGGTACAAGTCTTGAAGATTTGTACATAAATCTCATTAATGCATCATTATGCCCTCAAACATTGGGGAACAAAATGCTAATCATACCTAGAATTGAGAGTATGTTAGTTGCCTCCTTTTTTCTCTATTTTTTTTCACTTCCAAATTGTATTTCACATAGGAAATTTTTAGAAACATAAATTTTATTGATAAAGTCATGTGGAATGAGAATTAACTAAAAGACTTGGTCACTCATAAAAATTTCTCTAGGATCCACCTATGGTTGTGTGTCTTGGAAACTTTCACATGATAGCATATGAGGACAAGTGGACAATGTCATGCTATCTTTCCCAATCAAGGCAAGAACATGATATAAAAATGGATGACTTGGCTTAAAACGCCAAGGTTATGATATTATTTTATTGAGAGTCATCCTATCACTTGTAAATAATGATGGTATATAGGGAGAGGACCAGGTAGTTGTGCACCTAACCCGTGCTTCTAATTATCCTCTAAAAGTGGAAATTTCAAATCCTCCAGATTTTTATAGCAACTTACTTGCTTAAGTCCCACCTTATGACTTTTGTTTCAAGGCCACATCATCAAATATGATTACCACATCAACATGCTTTTTGTCAAGGTGTCTAAAAAGGCCCAAAAAAAAAGTGCTACCAATACTTGTGCATTCACATCATGGATAGTTGAACGCTGATGTGGCATCACATGATTGGTTACTTTTTAGATCAAAAGAATACATTTTGTTTAATTATGGGTAGTCAAGTCACAACTATTGGCATTATATAAACAACTACTATCACAACTATTGGGCATTATATTAACAACTACTATCACAACTATTGAAACATGCTCAACTATTGGGTTCTCTCCCTACTGCATGGAATGAAACACACATAAAGCTTCAAATGTAACATGTACAATTGTTAGTATTTATGCAATAAACACTAAACACGAAGATTGTACATTGTGACTAAGCACTATGAAAGTATATAATGACATCACTAAAATTAAACAAGTCTCACCATGTACACTTGTTGATTCACTACTCACTAGTGGCTACACCATGACCAATGATCAAACTTAAATGACTGCTTTTGAAATATTTATTATGCACTAGCCCTTGGATCTTGAGGCTCTCTAGCATTATTCAGACAATTAAATGTGAATTGCATGAAACTTAACCCTAAGTTATATGTATTACAAAGGAGGTGGACTACATAGTGTATTATTTAGTGACAAATCATTCATGGTGAGTGAGGTATAAGAGGATCCTCTACACAATATAGGTGGAGATAAGCTTGACAGATTTGGACAACTTGGCCCTCAATAATTCTTATAATATTTAGAACAAGGTAACTTCACCTCTCTTTGGGTGAGATGATAATGTATGAGTCCACCCTTAATTTCTACTTCAATGGCTATGAGAAATTTAAGTTGATCAAATTTTCCTCTAGGTCACTTCTTCCATTTCTTCATTTCTTATTTAATTTCTTATTAGTCCTTTCATGATGATCATTTTAACATTCAAATAAGAAGTTAGAGAGCATATAAGCATTATTCCCAATCAATTTTTAAATCACCTAATGTTTTTGTGATAAGGGAAAATAAACAGGAATAAAGAAAGCATAATAACAACAACAATCACAAATTGCCTAAATCATGCTAAGATCCCCAAATCGATAATGAAGTGCAATGTAACAAAATAATTCAATAAACAAGAACTATATCACCTAATTCTCATGCTTGACTCATCTCCATTATTCTTCTCAACTTTGCTTTGAAATGCTCAATGCCCTCAGATTGTGAGTGTGCAATATTAGCCTGTAAGTATTTTGACAACAAAACTTTGAAGATTGTGATTGTGATTCCTCTTAAAATGGAGTAAAAAGGCTCTTTTTATAGAAGATTTACAGATTCGACGGTCGAGATTGTTTTGAATTTGAATGGTCTAGATTGAGTGTGAGGACTTGATTGAGTAGTTAAGTGATTTGCATGAAAAATTGATTGAACCGTTAAATGATTTGATTGATTAGAGAGTGTGAGTCAAAAGGAGGTTGATTGAATAGTTAGCTAAGTGAACTAAGAGAGAGTGTTAGTTAGGAATGGAGAGAATTATGCATGAGATATTAAATTGAAAATGTAGAAGACATGTGCTCAAATAGAAGAATTAATTATAAAATTAATTCCTTTCTTTGTGGAAGAAGTTGTGTGTACGTGATTCCATAATCAAAATGAAATATTCAATTTAAGGAAGCACTTTAAATGAGAAGATAGAATTAATTAATTAAATGAATAATCATTTATTTAATTAAATGTGGGAGAATATGAATTAATTAGAATGACATAATTAAATAAATTTAGGAAACTTATTTAATTAATCAAAAGAGGAGATTAGAATTAATTAGCGACATAATTAAGATAAATTAATATAATTTACTTAATTAATCAATTTTAGAAGAATAATGAAAATGAATTAATAAAATGATTAAGAATATTTAATTAATTAGAGGAAATGCGATGTTAAATAATAATTAAATGATCAAATCATTTAATCATTTTTGTGGGTATCTTGAATTAATAATGAAAAAATGTAGTCGTAGGCCTAAGCCATTTTTCAGTTTCTACATTTTTCCCCTCTTTGACATAATGTTATTTCAGCACTGTGTCAAAGAATAATGAATAACATGCCCCGGTCATGCCCTGATGTGAAATAGGTAAGGGTATGCCCCCTCAAGAAAAATGACAATTTTTTGAAAAATTTAGAAAAATTTGGAAATTGTCCCAATTAAGTAATTGGATAGCCAGATGTGATGGAAGAAGAGTGTTAGCTTGAAGATGATTTATGTTAGCATGAAAGAAAGATATGTCATCACTTTGTTGTCATTATACTAAGCATTTTCATTTTAATCATCATTGGGCGGTTTATTGCAACGAGCAAGAAACACCATGATATGAGGTAGACCAATGGTGTGCAATGTCATGCCTTTGTTGAAAAAAAAAGTCATAGACAAGGATTGTTGTGACTCATACTTAGGAACCCAATTGTTCCCAGTCTTTTTGTCGAGACAAACCACAAACAACAATCCAAAGAAAATGTGTAATGAAACGTCGTTGCTCCTCTAAATCATGTTGCCAGGACATCCTTGAGGTGGCTAGTGACATGACAACTTTGAAAAGATAAGACAATTAGTCAAAAAGCAAGATATGCTCATGTAACATTGTCGCCCCTCTAAATCTATCATAGGACATCGTTGAGGTGACTAGTTACATGACAACTTTGAAAAGATAAGACAATCATCATGATACGTCATTGCTCCTCTAAATCCTGTTGTCAGGACATCCTTGAGGTGGCTAGTGACATGACAATTTCAAAAATATAAGACAATTAGTCAGAAAGCAAGATATGCTCGTGTAACATTGTCGCTCCTCTAAATTTTTCATAGGACATCGTCAAGGTGGCTAGTTACATGATCATATTAAATCATTGAAAAATAAATGAAAAATGCTCGTCGATACATGTGTGTCAGATCTTTGTTTGTTTGCCAAGGTTGACTTGGTGATGACAAGGTTGACTGGTCACTCTTTAGGAAGGACACATCATAAAGAAGATTACAATGTCGAATTTGATTATTGCCAAGGTTGGGATTCAGGAAGGAAACATCCTAAATAGATGACATGACAGGGTCTGACATCAAGAAAGACACATCTTGAAGACCCTGCAGTTGACAAGAAAGAGTCTGACGTCAAGGACACATCTTGAAGACTCTTACATGATTGATTTGATAGATTTGATGTTGATTCAGGAAAGACATATCTTGAATAAATTGGTTGATAGAAAAGAGTCTGACGTCAAGAAGGACACATCTTGAAGACTCTTAAATGATTGACTTGATAGACTTGTTGTTAATTTAGATTGGTTTGATTATGCGTCATTTGCGACCTTATGTTCGAGTTGTTTGTTGTATGACCATGTGATACGACCAACATGACAAAAACCCTAAGGTGACTGACATCTAAGGTCTCGGGGGCTGGTAAGCCTTGCCTATGTTGTACACAGGGACCACATAGTTCAGCCATAATTTGACCGATAGGACTGATTGAAAAAGATTTGTTTTATTTGAAGATATCTGACATGTGTGATAGTGAATGTGATGAGCCCTAATGGATTGACCTAGTGCGGCCTCGGGGGCTCATCGATTGATGGCCTTTCCTATGTTATACACGCAGAGACCTCGTAGTTCGATAGGACCAATGACTTTGTCTTATTGACTAAGGATTGAGTCATTATTTTATTTTAACAAACCTAAAAAGATCGACCTAATGCCTCGAGGGTGCATTGATAGATGGCCTTGTCTACGTCCGGTCACAGAGGCAATGTAGTTCGACTATGACAAAGACGGACATGACAGACGTTGACTTTATTTTTGTAGTTTTCTAATTATTTAGATTTGTCTTTTTGAATTTTGACATTTTTCGAATGTTTTTATGTTTTCAACACATTTTCTGATTTTTTTTGTATTTTTGCAAGTGTGGTAGGTCCTAAAGATCTAGAGGTTTATTTTTGTCAAGAACGGGTGTTAGGTATTTGCCTCTAGTCAAGTACCGTGTGGGATGGGATGGTAAGAATGATTGCACAATATATTGCGAGTGTCAACCGATCTTAAGCCATAGGAATAACAACTACTCTCATTGTGGGTGTTGCGGAATGGAGGGATAATTATATTAACATGGATAAAGGTGAAAAGATTCTGTGAAGTGATAATAGATGACAGAGCAAAGATTGTCTACACATGGCACATGTTTGCCAGGTTTGCACCATGGTACTTATCCAAAGCACCATGAAGATGGTTTTCATTGTTGGATAGATTATTTCTCTTTAGTATTTTTTATTTTATTTTATTTTTTTGTATTTTGTGGTTTTTGGTTGAGCTTTTTGAAGCTAAGACAACTGATATGTGTCAGAACCAAAAGAAGTTGCAATGACATAAGGGCCTAGATAGTTAGGCTCAAACTTACTAGGTTTATCCCGTCCTGCCTGTTTTTTAGGATTCTACATTAGTATTATGTCATTGATGTCGAAATCTCTGACCAAGACCCTTTTGTTGTAAATTCTACAAAGACGGTTCTGATATGCTTGTAAGTGGGTGAATGCCTTTTGTCTTTGCTCATCCAGTAATTCTAGCTCATGCAACTTAGATATTATTTACTCTTCATCATTGATTAACCCTTTCATGGACACTCGAAGAGAGGGGACTTCAACCTTAATGGGGAGAATAGCCTCTGAACCAAAGACTAGGGAAAATGGGGCACGACACCAGTGGAAGTACGAATGTTGGTTCGATATGCCCATAAGACAAGGTTGAATTGGATGCGCCAGTCACAACTAGCGACATTGACAGTTTTCTTAAGGATTTTAATGATGGTTTTATTGGATGCCTCGACTTGATTGTTGCCCTGCGGGTAGTAGGGAGTGGAAAAATGGTGTTGGATGTGGAATTGTTTGCATAGTTCATGGACGTCTTGGTTTTTGAATGGACGACCATTGTCTGTGATGATGGACTGTGGAATACCATAATAGCAAATGATGTAATTAAGAATGAACTTAGCGATTTTGTTTCTGGTGATGTAGGTAAGGGGAATGGCCTCTACCCATTTGGTAAAGTATTCAGTGGTGGTTATAATGAATTTGTGGCCATTTGAGGAAGTGGGGTGAATTTTTCCCATGAGGTCAAGTCCCCATTGAGCAAAGGGCCAAGGTGAAGTGATGGGCCTTAGTTCTAGAGTTGGAGCATGAATAAGATCACCATGAACTTGACATTATCTACATCTTTTGACAAATCGATATGCCTCTTGTTCCATAGTCGACCAATAGTATCCCAGCCGCATAATCTTTTTGGCTAAGGTAGGGCCACTTGAGTGAGCCCCACAAATTCCTTGGTGCACTTCACGTAAGGTTGTTTGTGCTTCATTGTTATTGAGACATCAGAGTAGGGCATTGTCAAAGGCACATATGTACAAGGTATCCTCAATGATCGCATAACAGGAGGCTTTTCAAATAAAGTTCTTACGTCGGTTATTGGATAAGTTATCAGGTAAGATTTGGGAATGGAGGTAATTATAAGTGTCCAAGTACCAAGGTGACTCAGGACCAACAAGTTCACAAACCATTTCAGGATTCTAGGACATTGAAAGCAAGGACCAATAGTTGTTCCACTAAGAACTCATATTGTGACACATTGTTAGGTATGTCCAAGAGTGATCTGATGGTTGCCATAGCGTCCACTGCTTTGTTTTGTATGTAGGGTATCTAACAAAAGGTGACATTGACAAAGTAAAGCTTGAAGTTGTCGACCATTTTATTATAGGGAGTCATTCTCATCCTTTGTGTCATAGTCATCATTGACCTGACTGATGACTAACTATGAATCTCTGAAGACCTGTATACTTTGGATATTCCACTTGACTGCCATACACAATCCTGTTAATAAGGCCTCATACTCTGCAATGTTGTTTGTACAAAGGAATGCAATTCTAAATGATTTCGGTATTGTGTCACCTTGTGGGGTGACGAACAATATTCCAACACTCAATCCATGATTGGTATGGGAGCTATCAAAGTACATCTTACATACATCACCTATCTCAAGAGTGAAAAGTGACTAATCCAGAAAATTAGCAACGAGGGGATGTTTTGCTTGAGTTGGTGTGTCTGCGAGTTGATCTGCAATTACTTGTCCCTTGATTGCCATGCGCTCGAAATATTGGATGTCATATTCACTAAGGACCATGACCCATTTTTCTAATCGCCCTGTTAATGCTGCTCTACTTGAGAAGATACTTGAGTGAATCCATTTTTTCTACCAGCTTTGTTTGGTGGTTCAACATGTAATGTTGTAGTTTTTGTGTTGCAAAGACCATTGCAAGGTAGTCCCATTCAATATAAGTGTAGTTGAGTTCATACCCCACCAAAGTCTTGGTAATATAGTAGATTTCTCTTTCCTTTTCTTCATGGTCATTTTGAGCAAGTAGTGCCTCCAGTGTTGTTGTGGTTGTAGATACATATAATGTGAGGGGTTTCCCATCTATTGGTGGCATCAACATGAGTGATGTTAGGAGATACTCTTTTATCTGTTGAAAGGCTTCTTGGCATTTGTCGTTCCATATGAAAGGGATCCCTTTACATAACAGGTACTAAAAATGATGGCATTTGTTTGCAAGTTGAGCAATGAATCTCCTAATAGATTATAGTCTCCACTGTAAGGAACTTAATTGACTGATGTTCTTTGGGGGAGGTAAGTCTATGATGGATTTTACCTTGGCGGGATCAACTTATATGCTTTGCTGCAAGATGATGAATCCCAATAATTTTCCTGAATTTACCCCAAAGACACACTTCTTTGGGTTGAGATGGACCTTGTACTCTTCTAGTCATTGAAAGAATTTGTCTAAAACCTTTAGATGATCAACTCTAGTTAATGACTTTGCTAGGATATCATCAACATAGTCCTCCATTAGTGTGTGCATTAGGTCATGAAATATTGTAGTCATTTACTGCTGGTATGTAGCTCCTGCATTTTTCATCCCAAAAGGTATGATTCCAGCAATAAGTACCCCATGGACAAGTGAAAGTTGTTAAATTATGTTGGTCTTTTGGAGCAATATGAATTTGATTATAGCCAAAGAAACCATCCATAAGGGACAACATCTTGTATCCTATTGTAAGATCCACAATCATGTCAATGCTAGGGAGAGGAAAGTCATCTTTAGGGCATGCCTTGTTTAAATCTCTGAAGTCAATACATATGCGAATTTTCCCATTTGGTTTGGTGACAGGTACTAGATTAGAGATCCAGTTTGCATAATCAATAGACCTGATGAAGCCAGCATCCAGGAGTTTCTTTAGTTCTATCTTGACCAACAAGGCAATTTGTGGATGCATTTTCCAGAGTTTTTGATTTACCGGTTTAGCATTTGGATTCAACGGACAAGTGATGTAACACTAGCACATGGTCCAACCTAGGCATGTCAGTGTATGACCAGGCAAAATTATCTTTGCGATGTGTGAAGAATGCTTGGAATTTTTTTTTCTTCTTCTGTCAAGGAAGCTGCTAGTAACACTATCTTAGGATCTTCAAGTACTCCAATGTTGACCTCTTGTTTGTCTTCAATTAGCATCAGTGATCGCTCTTGTGTGATGGGGAGAAATTCCAACCCTCCATCCTTAGGTGCCTCAAGGAGGTTTACACCTTCAGATACGTCCTTTTTTTTTACTTTTTCATGATCAGAGGGCACCTCATGGTTTTCACCCAAAGACCTTTCCTTTTTCTCTTTATTTCTATTTATGTGTCTGGAGGGTGATGCAGTCTCCCCAAAGTATGTTGCCACATCAAGTTCTATCATGAAGCTAGCTTTGTGGTCTCCTTGTGGCATTCCTTCTCTTAGTCCTATGAACTCATCAATAGCTTCATCGTTCTCAAAGTTATCCAACATGATAGGACCTTGTTGGTCCTAGTCAACCAGTTGTGGGTAGACTAGGGAAATTCCATCATCGGTATTTGCAAAAGGTGGTAAGGCAACCAATAAGGTAAGGATTGAGGTATTGTCTCAAATGTCGATGTTCATACAGTTGATTACCTTAAGGCTAGGTGTATCAAAATTAGGAAAAATGTTACCCAATTCATAAGCACTAGAGGCATAGGATTCCCATTCCTAGTTGTTGGAATCATTGTCATCATAAAAGTCATCATCAGAATCCTCCAATGTCTCAACACATTCAGAAGCATGTACTTCCTTATTTGAAGGAAATTCAGTTTTAGTGGTACCCACCTTCAGTGGTTTCCAGCCCAACCCAAGATTTTTCCCCCATTTAATAGGTATGTAGGATTCTTCGTCCATTTTTGTTTATGCCCAAACCACTGGTTCCATCATACCCTTTTTCTTGCATCATCAAAAACCCTTTACCATATTGCTCTATTGGAAGTGGTGTCTCCTCTTCTTTATAGACCCAGTCAGACACATCCTCAATATCTTCTTTTCCAAGGTCTTCCCATTTGAGGAAAGTAGTTTTGGGAGGTACATGAATCAGGACCTTAGGTTCCATTCTGTAACATGACTTTCCATATGTCTTTGGTGATTTTGGCATTGTGGTGATGCAGAAGGCAGTGCTTATGTTGTACTCTCTGCATCCCTTGTCTTGGATTTGGATCTTGGGGCCTTTGGATTTGGCAGCAAAAAAAGAGGATGTGGAGACAGATGACTGAGGGACAACAAATGTTCTTTGGTGAGTGTTGAGGAATCAATGTATTTGGATGAGTTTGACATTGAGGATTCAGGGTTAAGTGGCACCTGATGTTCAAAGACATCTCGCAGGTTAGTGCAATACTCAAAGGGATCAGGGTCACCCTCGATAGTAACTTCAGTTCTATGGTAGGGAAAATTTAGGAATTGATGATATGTGGAGGGAACAACCTTCATGGCATGAATCCATGGTCGAACGAGGAGAATATTATAAGGGATTTCTAGATCCAATACTTGGAAATTAGTATCCAACATCATGGGTCCCACTTAGAGTGGAAATGTTATTATGCCTTGGGAGGATCGTTCATCATCATCACAACCTTTTATGACTATGCTCTTTGTCTTATCCACACATGCTTCAGAAAAACCCAGTGCCTTAATCAATTTTAAGAAACAAACATTCAATTCCACTCTATCATCTATCAAGACTCATTTTATGCTATTTTAATGGATGAAGGCTTCAATGTGTAGTGAGTCATTATGGTTCATCTTTTGGGTTGAGTAGTCTTTGTCAGAGAAGGTAACATGGTAAGAGCTCGCAAGGAATCCAACCATGGCTTGAAATTGGTCGACGTTGAGGTTGTCTGGGACAGAGTTTTCTTTCAACATCTTATCTGGGATGGCCCTATGCTCGAGTGATGTGTGTAGCAGTTCCAATATGGATATTTGTGTTGGGGTTTTCTCTAACTGATCCAGCAAGTTGAAATGGCCTTTAACTTGGGACTGTTTGGGAAGCGAAGGGGCAGGTATGGTTATTTTAGTTATGCGAGTGTTTACAATGCACTCTAGGGTCTTCTTGATGGTGATGGTGTTGATATGTTCATCAACATCGCAAAGATGGAGGATCTTGGTATAATTATAACTAGTAGCCATATAATTAGTTGTGTTATTTTTTTTAGTACCTGAACCAGAGGCTTTCCTCGAACTGTGCTCCTGAAAGGGAGTCTTGTAGATCATGTCATCTTGATTGGAAGTGTGTTGTTGTCCCTCTACCTCAATTACTTTTTCTTTGATAAGGTCCTAAATAATATTTTTCAGTTATCTACAAGTTGATGTTTTATGTCCTTTACCTTGGTGATATTCACAAAAGGCGTTATCGTCCCACCAAGAGGGTTTAAAATCAAACACATAAGATGTGGGTTCCCATAATTGTATGACACCTAATTGAACAAGTTTCTTCAATACTGTTTCAATGGGTTCTCTGAGGGGAGTGTATTTGCATTTAATGTATTGCCTAGGCGGTCTTTGTTGTCCTAGTCCCTGATTGTTTCGTAGGGCATTTTTTGTTGGTGTAGGGGTTTGTGGTGTAGTTGTTGAGGCTTCAGGTCTTCTTAGAGTGATGACAAGACTAGTTTTGTGTACAAATTTGGTATCGACAACCTTTTCATTCATGACATTTTTGTTTTGAGACTAGTATTTGTTTTTTTCATTGAATGTTTGTTGATTACTGGAACTCTTAGAGAATCTCAGGGCACCTTTAGCAACAAGCAATCTCTCAATCATTGTTCCTTTTTCCACTAGGTCTGCAAAGTGTGCACAATAATGAACTTGCAAGGGATCTTTTAAAGAATCTAGGAGGTTTTTCGACAAACATGCCCACCTTTTGTTTTTTAGGGATCTCTATTTAGCGTCGGCTTGCCATGTTTCTCCATCTCTTGAAGTATTTGATAAAGGACTCTCCCTCTTCTTGTTTCGAGGTACACAAGGTGGCTAATGTGATATCGTTTTCAATGTTAAAGGTATAGTTATCTACAAATTTATTGGCCAATTCAAACCATGTTGTTATGCCCCTAGGTAATCATGAAAACCACTCAAGTGCAGGACCCGCAAAATTTCTAGGGAATAATCTCATCAAGTATGTGTGATCTAAGGAAATGTTAACGCAAGCCATGCTAAATTCTTTGATGTGCTCTATTGGGTTGCTTATCCCTTTGTACTTTGATAAGATCAAAATTGTGTATCCTTGTGGAAAAGGAGGCATGTAGATGCTCCTATCAAAGGGGTATGGATGCAAGTCTTGCATGTTGTAGGATTTTTTGGTTGTTACTTGCATGTTCTCCACTTGTTTCTATAAAGCGAGCATTTGTGTAGTTAGAGCATCCACCTATGGGTTTTGTAAGTCATTCTTATTGTCGGGTCCCGCATTTTGTGTAGGTACATGGTAGTTGTATGAAGGCGTCTGTTGTTGTACCTGAGGTATATGTGTATATGTGGTGTTTATGTTGGGTTTCCCTTGTGTGTTCTGAATTTTGGGTTGTGCATGGGTACCTTGTTGTGACGTGTTTAGCATGAAGGTATTTGATCAAAATCCTAGTTGTGTTGTATTCCCCTAAGGAAATGTGTGTACCTTGTTGTCCTTGTGTAGCACTATTTTGGGGGATAACATGACTGTATGTGGGATCCTTGACATTAACCCTAGGTGTGGGTCTTGCACCTGAAAATGTTATTCTCTTGCATCAAGGAGGATTTTTTGAGGTAGTATTCATGGTTTTCATTGAGGTCACAAAGGGATTAGCACCTGCCGGTGGTGTTGTTGACTGTATTACAGGTGTTGATGTTGGTTGGGTCCTAGCCTGTGTCATGGATTGTGTAACAGATGATGTTTTAGGTGGATTTGTGAAAGGCATCCCAAACGTGAGAGTAGTGTGAACTGTTGTAGAACTTTGTGTAGCTCCTCCTAAAGGTATATTAAGATTTAGTTGTGGTATAACATTTTGTGGAATATGTGTCGTATGACCCTGGCTTTGGTTTAAGACATTTTTAGGTGAAGGCACTGCTTGTAGTGTGTTTATGTTAAATCTAGGTGGTAATTTAACTCCATCTGCTATGAGTTTGGCTAAAATTTTCTCAGGGTTGAGCATGATGAGCTCATTAACAAATTTAGCAACCTTAGGATCTTGGGATGCTGCCTCAAGTTCTTCAACAGTGATACGACCTTGGTCATCTCTCTCGTGGAATTTTTTAAATAGGTTGACATATGACTTTGGAGGTTCATGTGATGTTGACCCGAGGTTCATTTCGCTAGTGGGATTGTAAGAGTCCTCATGTTGTTATGAAGGGTCCATTTCTAATCGTCTCTTTTGTAATCTGGTCTGGACCATAAGATAAGACTTGCTCAAAGAGGGATGACATGTAAATGTGAACTGTAAGGTATGCAACTACCTAAGATGTGAAAGTATAAGATATGTTTTTGGTATAGATTTTGACATGCAATGACTAAGGTACAACTTAAGATAATGTCTAAAATGAAAATTTCTAGGATATGAAAGTTATGCTATATTTTTGGTCTTTTTGGGATAAAATATGACATGCAAAGAATAGGGTATAATGCAAGCTATATGCCAATATCCATGGATAACTAAGGGATGAATCACTAATGAACCAAGTTTGATGCAAGGGTCCAATAAGGATTTCCAATAATGTTTTAGGGTCAATGCCAAAATAACCAAGTGACTGGTTGACTAGGTGGAATTCAAACTAACCTAGTGAGTTTGAGGTATTCCACTAAGATGACAAAGGATAGATTGTAAAATGGTATGTCAAAGGAAATCGTATTTGAATCTATGTTTTTAGTCAAGGTAGAATAGTTTATCTACCCTAAGTCTACAATGTATTATGGAAAAAGACTTCCCTAAGTATGCTAAGGATGATCTAAGTAATGCAATGATGAAAGTAATAGGAAAACTAAGGATGAACCTAAGTATGAGAAAGTCACAGGTCTGAATCGAGTTTATAGCAGAGAGTAGATCAAATAATGAAATCCTATAGTAACGGTTCTGAGTTTTCAATTTGCCAAATGTCAAATTTTCTGTGACAAGCAAATACATCATTCTAGATTGTAAATGTGGTTCAAAATATCAGATGCGTCATAGAAAATGGGATCCTACAGTAAATCATCTGAGTGTTTAGTTTCTTAAAATACAGGGATTTTTGTGACAGGCTCTAGACTGCAAATGTGGTTTAGAATATCAAATGCGTCACATAAACTAGTGGATGTGGTTTGTAGTGTCAAATGTGGTTTACTGGTAAAATAAAGTCTTAGGTCTGGATCCAGTTTCAGTCTGTGAATTGAAAAAGTTTTTGTGACAGGTAGATGTGTCGTTCCAGACTATAAATGAGGTTCATAATCTCAGATGCGTCATAGTGGCTTACAAATGTGGTTTTCTATCTAAGATTCATTGTAGGTTTTAACAATTGCGACTCAGTATGCCAGATGTGGGTTTCTGTGTGATAGATGCATTAAATAGTGAACTGATCCTAGGTTTTGACACATTTTTGACTTGTTTAAGATTGACTTATGAACATTTTTATTTGATCAAATATGATTAAACACACATGTAAGACATGCCAAGCAAAGTGTTTGGAATAAATAAATAGATATTTACAAATCTTAAGGCTGGCAAGGACAATATTTGTTGAGTTCCCACTTGGATTTCTCCAGTCGCGCTTATTCTTAGCTGATGACTTAGAAGCTTGGCCACACTAGCTCCCCTCGATGACACTCACTTCTGTAGGTTAACCAAGCTTCGGGTTCTCATGAATCTCCCATGACAAACTCTTCATCTCTACTAAGAACCACAAAAATATGGGACGGCTTTAGAGGTCCGAACTCTTGCACCAACAAATAGAAGGATTTTGGCAGTCTATAACAATGTGTTTTTAATAAGGAAACCTATTTAGGTGGCTATACATGAGGCAAGGTTAGCTCTGATAAGGAGGTTTCCTAGCCTATAGAGGTTACGCTCTACAGGTTTTAACGTACCATGTGGGTACTAAGGGAATCACTTGTTTGTATAACACATCTGCACCTGTAATGCCAAGTTTTCCATTAGTATTCACATTTATATACCGGTTGGGAGTAGCTTGGCTTTAGCTCATTGTCGGTTTGAGTTGTCTTGGGGTGAGTACTTTTTTCCACCAAGACATGCCCTCTAGAGTTAATAATAGTTTCTCTTACACCTAGAATCACACAAGTGTGCAAGGGGAGAGGATAGTTTTGTTATTAAATCGAGATTTAACAAAGTGTGCAGAAGCACCAAGCACAGAAAATAGTAATAAATCCACCCTAATTAAACAACAAACTACTATGCATAGACTCAAAGCAGGGTTCATTAACCGTTTAATATATAAAAGAAATCCTATGTGAAGAACCAAAACATGAAAGAAAGCAAGATAAGATTGGAGTTTCAAATTTTTTCTTTGACAATTGTCCTGCAAAACCACACATTAGAAGTCTTTGAATGTTTGTATTCTTTTTGTCTTTTGCCAATTGTCCTACAAAAACTATGTTAACTCCACCAGATCACACGATGTAAACTCTGAATTAGTCATAATAAATATTAATTATTAAAATCAAAACTTGGAATTTCAAAATTCAAAAATTTATTTTCACTAGTTAGATGCATCGTAGGAAGCCACCGATGTGTCGCTTAAAATTAGATGTGGTGTTTCCCTCTTTAGATTAGTTCATGGCATCAGATGCGTCGTTCGGTGCTGCAGATGCATTGATTTGTACCTATTCTTGAAAAAAAAAGAAAATTTCTATGATTTTTTTTAAGTTTGTGATGTCATGTCAGGTTCACCAAATGTGACATGGGAAAATAAACATGAATGATTAAAGCATAATAACAACAACAATCATGAATTTCCTAATCATGCTAAGGTTCCCCATATCAATAATGAAGTGCAAAGCAATAAAGAAATTAAATAAACAAGAAGACTATCATCTAATTCCCATGCTTGCTTGTCTCCATTATTCTTCTCAACTTTGCTTTGAAATGCTCAATGCCCTCAGATTGTGAGTGTGAAATATTAGCCTATAAGTATTTTAACAACAAAAATTTGAAGATTGTGATTGTGATTCCTCTTAAAATGGAGTAAAAAAGATTCTTTTATAGAAGATTTACATATTTGACGGTCGAGATTGATTTGAATTCGAACGGTCTAGATTGAGTGTGAGGACCTGATTGAGCAATTAAGTGATTTGCATGAAAGATTGATTGAACCATTAAATGATTTGATTGATTAGAGTGTGTGAGTCAAAAGGAGGTTGATTGAATAGTTAGCTAAGTGAACTGAGAGAGAGTGTTAGTTAGGAATGGAGAGAATTATCCATGAGATATTAGATTGGAAATGTAGGAGACATGTGCTCAAATAGAAGAATTAATTATAAAATTAATTCCTTTCTTTGTGGAAGAAGTTGTGTGTATGTGATTCCACAATCAAAATGAAATATTCAATTTAAGGAAGCACTTTAAATGAGAAGATAGAATTAATTAATTAAATGAATAATCATTTATTTGATTAAATGTGGGAGAATATGAATTAATTAGAGTGACGTAATTAAATAAATTTAGGAAACTTATTTAATTAATCAAAAGAGGAGATTAGAATTAATTAGCGATGTAATTAAGATAAATTAATGTAATTTACTTAATTAATCAATTTAGAAGAATAATGAAAATGAATTAATTAAATGATTAAAAATATTTAATTAATTAGAGGAAATGCGATGTTAAGTTATAATTAAATGATCAAATCATTTAATCATTTTTGTGGGTATCTTGAATTAATATTGAAAAAATGTAGTTGCAGGCCTAAGCCATTTTTCAGTGTCTATAGTTTTCTTTGTCATTTAATTGAACCAAATGATTCTAGTTAATAGGGTAGAGAAAACTAAAAGCTATTAATTGAATAAAATAAAACATTTTTTCCACCTTTACATCATTGTGCATTCTGGGCTTCAAACATAACACATGAAAAACTATTGTATTTAACTAACAAAAACTAAATATGAATATTGTACATCATGACTAAGCACTGCAAAAGTATACAATAGCACTATTAAAATGAAATCAATCTCTCATGCAAATGTGATGATGTACTACTCATTGGTAGCTAAACCATGGCCAATGACCTTTAAACTTAAATAACTACTTTTAAAATACTTGTGATGCATTAGCCCTTGGATCTTAGGGCTTTATGGTGCTATATAGATAATCAAACATGACTTGCACAAAAACTAACTCTCAAATACACATAGGTATATGTAACTTTTTCCATCACCCAACCATCCTCTACCTATCCCTTAGTATATTCCCCATAGATATATAAAATCAATTAGAATACAAGTTTTGAAATATTTTTTAATTTTTTAAGACTACTTTTAGTTTGGGGTGCCTATTTAAGTTTGTAAAATATATTTCTATACAAGTTTGAAGTAAGCATTATGTCTCAAACACTTGTATCTATAATGTTTGTGCATAAATATGAAAATAAATTATCCTTCTAAATCTTAAAAATTGTTTAAACGAAATATTTTTAATAATACATTTATAAATAAGAGTTTTAGTAATATTCAATATTTAATTAGATTCATTATTTCTCAAGTGAGAATGCACAATCACATTCTTAACATTAGAGATAATTTTTTTTTATTTTTTTTAAGGATGTATAATAGTTATTCTCTCCATTTTTTAATTGATAGGTAGATAATGTCAAGTAACGTGAATATTAGTTTGGTGTAGATTTTTTAAATTTATGTTTTTAAATATTTTAGTTTATTTGAAATTAATATTATTTATTTTGTTTTTAAGCATATTAAAACACACATACTAGATTAAATGTGTTAGATGTAAACTTGATCCGGGTTTCAATTGTGCTTTCAACATTCTTGATTTTTGAATTGCATTAGGCCAAGTCCACAAAATGTAAATAAACTCTTGACCTCTTCCTCACACTTTTGAATAATTTTGAGTCTATCAAGTGCAATACTGTGAGTGGACTTGCATTTCTCTACAATTTCCAACAATTCTTTATTTTCAATCCAAGTGACCATGTCACTTAGTGATGTACTCTTTAATTCATCAAATTTATTAGTTAAAGAACTTGTGCTTACCATAGTGGCCTATGATGATCTAGTGACTACACTAGGAACCAACTGAAGTTGTAATAACCCATTCCAAATTATTACTTTATCATTATTATTATTGTAAATGATACATGAATATACTCTAAATTAAAAAGACATAACTAGTGGCTAAAGTCAATCATAGCTACACATGTCCATTCAAAATGAGTCAAATATTCTTTTTCTAATCGATAAAAGGTTATTATTTTATTAATATGATGAAAAAGCATTACAAAACAAAAAGATGTTCAAAAATCAGAGCCCCCCAGTAAGCATCATCTAATTCTCAACCCGGTACACCGGAGAGAGCTACCCAAAAACCCTTCCACCCATTACATCAATCCCACCATTAACCCAATTAAACATTTCCTCCGTAGGGATGAAAAAAACAAAACAGCAGATACACCTAGAGGCTAAATTCAAACACATCAAATCCGATTTCGCCAGCCTTCTGCAAACCAAAACCGTCGTCCTCCCTTCCACACTGTTCACCTTCATATCCATCATCCAGCCGCTGCATTTCCTACTTCATTTCCTTCCGCTCCCCCCGCGCTTTCATCCCACCAAAAGCAACCTTTCACCAAAAATTTTCACCATCACAAAAAAGGGCACCCAGTTCACTTAAACTCCACTTCTACCTGACCTCCCTCTCGAGCTCTTCCTCTACTCTCAGACCGCTTCCGCCTTGGGATCTAATGGAGCTGGGTAATGTCCCCCCGCTGTTCTGCAGCTTCTTGTTGGCGTAGCACTAACTTCAGATTCTCCCAGGCTGCTAAAATTCCCAGCTTGTAAACGTCCCGGTCCACTCTCCTCCGCCATCTCACAAAGGGAATTAACCCTTCTTTTGGCCTCGTCCATATCCTCGATGCCTTCCAAGACATCATACCCTACTCCCGGTACTGCCCATTCTAGTAGGGACTCCATTTTCCCGAGCAAATCCTCCACAAAAAGTGACTTCATCACCCATTTAATCACCTCTATTTCTTCATTTAATTCGAGACCCCACGCAAATAACATTGAGGCAATATCCACATTCATCCTACCTCTGTGGGTTGCCTCCATGAAATGCTCACCCAAAGTCTCCAAGACCGCCTCCACCACATCATCATGAGGATTTTTCAATAAAAACTTCAACCTGAAAGCTGACACTGGTCCGAAAAAACCTTTTTGTTGAAGTTTCGTTGAAAAGCCATACATCACTTCCATTTTCACCCTGTTTTTGTCTTTTTTAATAAACAACCTGCTCCTCTCAAACACTCCTTCGCCAAAAATAGAAAGAACAAAGGCTGCATCATTTTTAAAAACCCCCACATTCGTGCCAAACTGTCTTTCCGTCTGCCCCGTCCTGCCCCTAACAAAACAATTACATCACTCGCCGCCACTTCCGCCTGAACGGACCCAAGAGCAACAATGAAGAGTACTCCAAAAAGATCACACTCAGATTATTTAGTCCGAACACCCAAACAGAGACCAATGAAAACCAATCGTGCATATCCCAACTAGCAGCAACGATCAGCTTGATAAATAAAACACCTATCACATTTAACCGTTTGTACTTAAGCAGTACTTCCCTAACTTCACTTGAAAGGTGGCACATCCTCTACCAACCTCGAATGCCTCCGAACGGTACCAAACCCTCAAGAAAAAAAGAATTACATCTGCTCCTCTGACAAGACCACCTGACGAAAATCTTCTACACGGGTTTCACCAATCACATCAAAGGATGTTGCCCACTTGGAAAGGCTATCCGCTTCCCCATTGCCAGCTCGGCAAATGTGGCAAACTTTAAAATTGTCAATAGATTTTAACTCATTTAAGATTGCGCGGATAAAAGCCTAAAGGTGCCACACCATAGCCCCACCATTTATGATTGATTGAATAATTACTAAAGAGTCTCCCTCCAAGTGCAAATTTTTGACCCCCAATGATCTTGCCAGTCCCACAGCCAATAAGGCCGCCTTTGCTTCGGCGACATTGTTAGTGCCATCCTCCAACTTTTTAGCTCCAAAAGCTATCAAATTGCCTTGATTGTCGCGGATAATTGCCCCTACACCTGAGGGCCCCAGATTGCCCTTGGCAGCCCCATCAAAATTTGCTTTGAGCCACCCTTCCAGTGGCTTTTCCCATACAACCTCCTTCACAGAACACTGCACCCCATTCAACACCTCCTCCGATTGCCTAGGCTTTGCCTTTAGCCCTGGCCACCCCCTTTGAAACCTGTTGTCCTCCACAGAAAAAGGACAATTTTGAAGCTGAAATTGTGAAGCCGCAGAGTTCACAACTTCAATGATTGCTTGATCAATTATGCTTATAATCCTAGGAACCGATTCTTTTTTATCCTCGAAAATCCTTCTGTTACGCTCCTTCCATAGTTCCCAAATCACTAGAGACAGGCTTGCCACCCAAACACTTGAGAAAAGAGAAATATGGAGAGGCATGGCCATCCATCAAAGACACCCTTCAAAGAGTTTTAAAAAGGACCATGCCAACCAAGTTTCAGCCTCAGAGAATCCCAACAAGCAGCAGCAACTTTGCAGTGTAGAAGCAAATGGTCTATTGATTCTTCTGCCTCCTCACATAAGACACACTTTGTCGGACCAACATACCCCAACCTCTTCCTCCTTTCACCAGAAAGGATACGCCCCTTCACCGCAAGCCAAGCAAAAGCACCTGCCTTGGGCAAACACTCCTTACTCCAACATAAACTTTTTGCCCAAAAGGTCTCACCCTCTAAAGAGTCCAGAAGCTGATATCCAACCTTAACCAAGTAATTCCTGTTCATTGAGCCACACCAAACCACCTTGTCAAAAGTGTTGGTAGGTAAAACTTGACGACTCCTAAAAATCTCCTTCATTTTTTGAATTTGAATATCTGAAAGCTCCGCAAAGGCCACTTCCTTCCATCCCCACTCCTGGCCTAAGGAGCTCCTTTTTAGCTCTAAGTAATTTCTAACTTTATCACCCCACCTTTGGATAAAAAACTTCCTTAGCTCATGTATTCCTTCCTCCTCCCTCAAAATTGGATACCCATTCCACGAATCATCCCAAAACTTGGCATTTAACCCATCCCCAACCTGCCAGGTAATGTGATTAGTAATTACCGACCTACATGAAACTATAAAGTTCCAAATAGTTGATCCCTTCATTGGATTCCTAATAGTGAAAATTCGATTATCAGCCATAGAATCCAAGTATTTTGCTTTCAATATTTTGACCCATAGGAGGTCAGGGTTTGTATAGATACTCCATACCAGCTTAGCACCCAGAGCTCCATTCATCAAATGCCAGTCTCTTAGACCAGCCCCCCCTTTTGCTTTGGTTCTACAAATTTTCTCCCATGCTAGCTGTTGGAATTGTATGCCTCAATCTCATAGGCTGAAACCTCTGAGTAAGCATGGTCACTGTGACTGTTGAGATGTCTGGTCGATCTGCCTCTGATCTTAATTTGTCATCTTGTCGGTGTGACTTATGGAATCTCTCAGCGATCGACATAACCTAAGCCTTTAGCGTAACTTGGACATTCGAAACGAGTCTTAGCGCCGACAGAATTCTTGCTGATGGAATTGTCCTGTTGATAGTCATTGTGACTCTGGCCGATGGTGTTTGGTCAGAGAGACTCTTGGCAAGGGATGTTATCGGTGTGACTTGTTTTGTTCGGTGTAACCCTCTGCCGAGTGGGTTGGTCTAGCCGATAGGTTATTCTTATCGGATGTCGGGGAGACTTTGGGCGACAAGTGGTTTCGGCGAGAGGTGTGACCTTGGAGACTCTTAGCGACGAATGAATGTCTCACTGATGGTTATACACTCGAAGTCATCGGGGTGACATGAAGGCTCGGTAAGAACTATTGTCGATGGTTGATTGTCTCGTTGATGGTATAGTCTGTTGTCGGTATGACTTCTGGTGAAGGATGGACTCGGGGTGACTTGGAACCTGCGGGGTGACTCTTAGCGACAGCCTAAGTCTTGTCAATGGATGTTCATATCGGTATGACTTGAGGACTCGTTATGACTCATAGCGACTAGCGATTGTC
>VDFB02181970.1:0-35092 GCA_007258455.2 Sequoia sempervirens
CCGTCCTTGAGTTTCTGGAGCAAACGCCATGTTTGAGATCATCTTTCATCATTTGTAGAAGGCGCCTAACCTTGGAGAACATATCTAAAGCACCAGACGGGAGGAGAAATCAATTCATCATTCAGCCGTACCAGTTACAGCAGTACATTGTTTGCAAATCAGTTTTTGCCAGGTTCTTAATAAATTCCATTATTCTTGCTTGTATGCATCTGGGTATTTATGTAATCATTTCAAAAGATCAGAATAAACATATTGGCACTATACTTCCATCAATATCAGAGTTATTTTATTTTTATTGAATTTATTTCAATTTCTTGCAAAAGCCGTACCATTCATTCATTGTTCAAACTCAAAAACGGTGAAAAACCCTAAAACCTTTAGAAAGTCAAACAAAACAGTCAGAATCCGTATCAGGGTTTCTCTGATTGGTATCGAGCTAAAATCCTTAAATCACGAGGTTTAGCCGTCTTATGACGGAGCGGTTAAGTTTACGAGGCATCATTTCTTAGTGACTGGTTGTAATTAGCGAGGGTTGATCGGCGGTAGGAAAACATGGTAGCCAGGCCCGTAAATATTCTGAAGTGATAGAACAGTTGATCTTAGAACAGAGACTCCTTACAATAACAGAGGTCAGAACCGTGCGGAGGTCTTGCATGCACTCAGAGAACTTAGTGCGGGTCAACGGCGGTGAAATGGTGTATTACAGTAGGTGGCAGTTGCACTTCAGAGACTGGATACTCCGAGGAGATCGTCACCACCTCGTGACGATGACAGAAGTGTTACAGGTTCGCGGAGGGCTCCTAGGTCAGTGTCACGGACAGCGGATAGGCCTACGAGGCCCACCTTCACGAGACAGGAGCCCGTTGAGGATATAGCAGGTGAAAGGTATGAGGGTTTCTTCGCCGGCACACTTAGGGCAGCGAACAACGAGTGGCAGTTAGAATCACCTGAGATTAGTGGGAGGATTACCATTGACAGGACACCGCAGAGCACAGAAGGAGAAGTGATTGGCATGTTTCAGGAGTATAGCAATTTACCTCAAAAGATTAAAGAAAAACTTTCTTTCGTGAGTTACGTGGATGTGCACCCGAGTCTTTGCCATAAGATGGAGTTCGCAAAACAGAAATATCTTACTATAGCTCGCGAATTGATTACACCTGGAAAGGACCGAGAATCTACATCTAAGGATAATACCACTTTCCGTCAAAATGATTTGATATCTTCAGTTTCCTATGAAGAGGGCAAAAATTTATATGATGAATTTGATTGAAGTGCTGATTTGATCCATGAGCACACTAGCGCGGCTATGAGTAATGATCTACCTACTTCGTCCATGCAAGTGGTGACTCAAGAAATTTCTACGATGGAGGCCACTTCTGATTTTTATAACAGCGATGGTGAGATTTTGCGTGAGCATGATATAACAGCTGTTTCAGAGGTGCAAAGTAACCCTATTGAGTCGTCACGTGAAGAGACTCCAGAGTTGGGTACTACAGATGCAGTTGGTATTGAGAATTTGTGTTATGACGAGTCTGATTTTTCGGATCAGACCTCTGAAAACCAGCTAGAGGATTCATATGTTGATATGGAATCCCAGGATCATGCGTTGGATGAGCATGCAGTTACTTGTGGAGTAGAAGCGTGTGAAGATACTGTCATACCAGCCACTTCTACCGTACCAGTTGAGCCATCCTTTGAGGTACCGAGCAGCAGTACCTTAAGTGTTGAGGTGTGCGTTGATGAAAGCACACATGATGCTGCTTATCATGAGGTGAGCGATGACGGATCAGCGTCATATCATAGTGCATATGGTGAACCGGAAATCTCGTATGGGGGTCGTAAGCTACAGAGTCCTCATCATTTGGTTGGGCAACTACATGTGGATGACACTATGATTGCTACCGCCCTTGAGCATTTTGACGTTGCTCGTCAGATGTTGACTACCTATGGTTGGAGTCCGCCTTTGACAGATGAGCACAGTGAGAGTGGTTTTTCCCTTGCAGTGATACATGCACTCCGAGAGGCGATTGGAACAATGAAACAAAACTATCTAAAACTACTAGCAGACAGGGATTTCCTTCTCGAGTGGGATTGCATTTGTTATGATGCATGGAAGGGAAAAGAGGAGCGGATCGATGAGCTCACTCATGAGCTAGAGGTAACTATGGATTCATTGCAGAGCATCCAGTTGGCTCTTCGAGAGTCGCAGTTACAGATTGAGAGGGGTACCGTGGCGTTGAGGTTGGCACAATCTTCACCACCTTCGGATATAGTTCAGACTTACATGGCAGTGGTTGGTGAGGAGTATACACCCATGGTTCATAGCAGTGTGGGAGATGTCGAGGATGAGGTTACATCCAGCACGGTCACAGGAGCAGTTGTTACAGATAGGATGAGTGCCCTAGATGAGAGTTGCAGTGAGCCACACCTTGCACCCGGTTCTCATGAGACTAGTCCCGCGATAGGTGATGCAGGGCAGATCATTGATAGTTCCTGTGACATGGTTGTTGATACACTGGAGAGTTGTGTGACAACCCTTGACACTTGTACATCTTCACAGCAGATATTCAGAGTCTCATCCAGTTGGGAGATTGGTACTCGTGTTGATTTGTTTCCCTCTCCTGGAAGCAAATCAATCTTTTCATTTGATGCAGTTGACTATGATCAGCAGCTGGTTGAGCCAAGTCAGGAGTACAACTCAGTTTATTATTCCAGCGATTCAGAGATGGATGATTCCGATCAGGATGGAGTGATTGTGCAGTTTGTGAATAATCCATTGTTTGAATTTGATGGTGGTTCGATCTATGATAACCCACTCTTCGAGTTGGACGTTGATCGTACTTTTGATGTTAGTTCTGAGTTGGGTGATGATCGTAGTGTTTGGGATTGTTCCAGTGCATTGCAATTCCAAACCAAACTCACAGAGGAGTTCAATGAGGTGTACATGGTGAGGAGTGCTTACAGTTTTGTCTTTGATCCACCTGTACATGATTCGATGCACCATACTTGTGCACAGGGTGATTCTCTTGGAGCAGACGAGGGAAGTAATTCATTACTGTGTGCAGAGTTACCATCTTCACAAGATGGGATTAGCGGATGCAGGTACTTGACCCAGCAGTTTATGGGGTATTACTTGCAGAGGCCGCAGTCAGTCATCTATCATGCCGATATGTGTTTGACAGGGCTTGATAATTCTATGTCGCAGACTTTTCATATGAGTACATGGTTTCAGGGCGACTATGGTGTTAGTTGGCATGATGGTTTGGACAGTTATCACATCCATGAGTATTTAGCAGAAGACAGGGAGAGATTCAGGATAGTAGATGCTTCTAGGAGATTTTACCTCTGCATGACGGATGGATGTGGATTCAGATTGTATTGGGATCCCGGTGGCGATAGCTTTGGCATCGAGTATGGGATGGGTCCCAATGGGTCACTTCACTATTCTCAGCATGGTGAAGTTAAGGCCGATGAAACTGCGATGTGACTGAGGACCGTCTGACGGATTTCCTCTAGGGTTTGGGATCGAGCATTGATTCTTGCTTGATTGAGTTTTGATGATACTTTCTGAGAGCGATTCGTGATAGTATTGGGACATTTCTGATTTTTCATTTAGGCCCTTCCGAGTATGAGTTTTCTTCCGGTATTAGAGATTGCTTGAAAAGGGTCAGAAAGCAATTTTAGGGAAGTAATTTACATCATGTCCCCATTTTTAGCGAGCATCGAGGAGATGGTGAGTTCAGCCTATCGAGGGAGACCCTAAGTAAGAGGCGAGTGGTTAGAGGGTCGTTTGGGAATGGCTCAGCTTGTCAGTTAAGCGGTTTGATCAATTGGCTTTTCGTTAGGGCTCGATTAGTTTCTTGCCGAAATTACTATTTTACTTGAGTTCACGGTAGTGTGGGACCAATTTTAGCGGTAAATGTCGATATTGAGAAATCCGCCGGGGGTTAGGTCAGCTTGAATGAACGATGTCCGGATGATTAACGAGGAAGATATTAATATTTAATTATATTGATTAAATATTAATTATTTAATGTTTATAATATAAAGTTATAATTTTAAATTATAACTTAAGTGATTCTCATAAAGGGGGCGCCCATCATCAAAAAGGGGCCAGTTAATAATTATAATTTATTATAATTATTTGACGGAGAACTATTGAAAGATTAAAAGATTAAAAGTTGAAATATTTAAAAATTCCCTATCTTTAAGGAAATCGCACTTTTGAGAAGAATAAAGAGTTTTGCCTTGGGAATTGTGCATTATGACATTTACGAATTAAAATTGATCAGTCTTGCCAGAGAACGGAGACCTTAGGGTTTCGTCTCGATACATTGGAGAACGAGCCATCTCCATTGAATCAGTTCAGAGGGTGTAAGATATCACCCGATTTACTGCCAGTTGTGAGATTTCTTCATCCAGAAGAAATTACAGAGTTTCACAGAAGTATTTCATCAGGGTCAGAGAAATATTCATTTACCGGGGTTGCAGAGTAACTGACTTTCAGAAGATATTCATTCATAGTTCAAGGCGCCCAGTATATCATCATTCTGGAGAATATAAAGGAAGGAGCCGTACAAATCACTTAGTGCATGCTGCAGCCGTACTTAGTACAGCAGGGCCGTACCTTAACTAAGTTGTATCTTCGCATTTAAAATACATTGCTTCAGAGTAGATTTCAATCAGAAGCCCTTTCAGTTATTTAGGCGCACTCATACAGGAGATCTGGAGGTTTGTGGGCAGGCCGTACAAACCTTAGTTGCTGTTTCAGACCTGGCCGTACCTGTACCAGGCTGTACCAGTCAGTTTTTTCAGGCCGTACTAGCTAGAAGGGAGCCGTCCTTGAGTTTCTGGAGCAAACGCCATGTTTGAGATCATCTTTCATCATTTGTAGAAGGCGCCTAACCTTGGAGAACATAACTAAAGCACCAGACGGGAGGAGAAATCAATTCATCATTCAGCCGTACCAGTTACAGCAGTACATTGTTTGCAAATCAGTTTTTGCCAGGTTCTTAATAAATTCCATTATTCTTGCTTGTATGCATCTGGGTATTTATGTAATCATTTCAAAAGATCAGAATAAACATATTGGCACTATACTTCCATCAATATCAGAGTTATTTTATTTTTATTGAATTTATTTCAATTTCTTGCAAAAGTCGTACCATTCATTCATTGTTCAAACTCAAAAACGGTGAAAAACCCTAAAACCTTTAGAAAGTCAAACAAAACAGTCAGAATCCGTATCAGGGAGAAACTGGGGTTTCTACATTCTCCAAAGAGAGGATTGTCAAAAATTGAAAAGTTATTCCATCCATCTTGCTGATCCAAATCTGCACTTGTAACTTCAGTCCTTCTTGTGAAACCTTCAAGGTCAAACTCTTCTCGAAGACTATCAAGCTCACAAAATACTTGCTTGATTTCTTCGGCTTTATGTGCATTCTCTTGCTTTGTGAAAATTTTGAAATCAGCAAACTGATTTTCTATTTCCATTAATGCCATTTGAGTTTCTTCTAGCGTAGCTCTTGTTGATCCAAGCTCCAAAGAAAGTTCATCAATCTTTCTTACTCTATCTTGAGAAGCACAAATGGTCTTCTTTGCAACTTCAATGGCATAATCACGATCTTCAACCAAGTGCATGTACTCGGACTTCAAGGTTACCAAAGAGTTTCTGATAAGTTGCAGATTGGGAAGAGCAACTTCATCTTTCACTCCTCTTTGTCTCTTTTCAAGCTGATCCTTCTAGTACAATTCCTCAACCAAGCTATGTGTGTGATCAAACAAGGATAAAGCTTGCACTTCCTTGTCAACGAACACCTTGAATTGTCCTTCCCACTCATAAGAATGCGAAGATGGTGAATTGCTGGTTGGCTGCTTTTCAAAATCAGAACTTTGTTTTGTGACATCGCTGTCCTCAAAGCTGCTCCAACCTTCTTGTCTTTCATCCTCAACTAATGGAGAATGTTCAGTGTCATGGAGAGGAACATACTCCACAGTTTCTTCGTCCTCAAGCTTGCAATCAGCTTCTTGCCTTGGTAGATCAGCCTTGTGATCTAAAACCACATTGAACCTTTCTTCTTCAAAAGCCGTAAGGTCTTCAAGCTCTTCATCCACCTCATTGCCATTTTGATCAAAGGCTATGGCAGCCCCTGACTCAAACGAACAATCATTGAATGCTGGTTTGAAAGTTTCGGAAGTAACAACATCCTCCTTGGTGGCTGCAATCAACTTGAAGGGATCACCATGGAGCTCTTCAAAGTAAGCTTCTTCATCAAAGACAACTTCTCCTTTGGCCTCCTCATAGCTTGCAAGGCAGACAATATTTTGGTTTTCATCAGGATCAAAAGGAAATTCATCCCACAAAGGTTCTTTGTTATACCTCTGTGCCAACACACCTGGATCCCAAATGCCAAGGGGTTGACTGAGATGATCAACAGGAAGAGGTTTTTCATGCTTCACTGGAAGTATTGACTCAATGAATAAGTCAAATCCTGAATCTCTTAAGCTGATATCTTCAAAAACATTTTCTTCCGATGGTTTGGTTTGTTGGTCAAACCCAAATCCAACAATGTCACCACCGAAATGAAGTGAAGATTCTTCGATGCTGCTTGTTTCGAAAACTTCACCTTCATTATCTTTTATGGAACTATCATGAGAAAGTATGTTGCTGATTTCTTCATGTGGAACTTCTCGGGGAGTTGAGACAGCAACAAGAGCAAAACTATCCCTCACTAAATCTTCAACAAGAGGAGGTACAAACACATCGAAATCATTACCAACATCATCACTTTGGTAACGGTCATAAGCTGATTCAAAGACACCAATAGTATTTCCTTCAACTTGCTCTTCTTCACTTGCTATCACATGCAAGTCAAGGGGCATATTATGAGGCTCTTCCACACACTCTTCAACTGTCACGTTTTCTCCTTCGAGCTCACGATCATTTTGATGTGATATGTGCACCTTGTTTGTGCCATCTTCAATGCTAGATGACTGATTTTTCTCTTCAACTTGCATATTTGTCGGCTGCAATCCACAAATAGGCACTTCATCTCCTTCCTTCTTTGATTCTTCGAACAAAGCTTGTTCTGCTTCCCTTTTTATCCTTTTCCTAATGTGGTCCACCATCTTCAACTTTTCGGGCTCCAGTGACGCCACACACCTCAAATGGGAATCTAATGAAACATTGTACCTATAATCATCTGGCATGGTTTGATATTGCTCACGGAGTTTGACAGCCTCATCTTCACATTGTCTTTTAAACTGTTTGGCATATTCAATGAAGTCCCTTACGACATCACTAACCTTTCCTTCCTCCGATGCCATAGTTGAATCTGACTTCTCACGACCCATAGACCTTAGAAAATGCAACATCTTTGAAACTTCTGAAAGCTAATACTGAACTCAGCTCTCACCTCTGATGTAGAATCTGTTTTTTCTGTCAAGTGAATTTTGATGGGCACAGGATGGCAGGATCTTGGCTCTGATACCACTGAAATATTCCGAGCCAAATTTTTTCGTTTTTCAATTTACAAATTACAAAGCAGAGCACCCGTTAAGGTTAGAGAATAAACCAAAACGTGCAAGAAAACAACTCTAACCAGAATGGCACCGATGATGGCGAGCATTGGTCAGAGGATCTCTACTCTAAATACAGAAAGGAACTCAACGTCAAGTATGTGCTACCCAATCCAAGGCGGAGTGAGGGGCGACCATATGACGGAGTGATTACAGAATTAAATGCTTGAAATAAATGCTGAAACTGGAAATACTCGACACCCAGAATGTGCTTGCTAACCCAAGCTGGGAAAGTAGCTACCATAGGGCGGAGCTGTAACTATTACAATAACTTAAATGAATTTGAGAATTACAATCAGATTTGAACAAGAATGAAATGACTGCCAGTACTACTGTCAGTTTTACAAAGGATGTTCATCTGCCTGCTGAAATCATAGAAATTTGAGAGCTTAACATTACATCAAAAGATCTCTTCTTAGTATGGTTAGAAGAGCCAAAACAATAGACCTTTCAATGCTCAAAATTACAACTCTGATTTTTGGATAAATCTGCACTCTTGAATTAAAAACAGCAGTCTAAGGAATTCACTATTTTGCTCATATCTCTCTCTTAACTTGCCCAATTAACATGAAACCAAATGCAATAAGCTCTAACAATGGAGGCGCCTAAGATGAGACACAGGAAACAGATCCAAACAACCACAATTAATTATGCACGAGACCCAATGCAATCAAATGGTACGGCTGCAAGAAGGAAGGCGATCTGCTCTATTAAATTAAATACTTCTCTAAAAAATCTGCAAATTAGAGAATGATGGCGCCTAGCCTTAACAAGGGGAATGGGTTAATACCCAGATGCAATACTTTTGTCTTTTTTGATTTATGAATAAAAACATGAATCTGCTATAACAAATAATGCAAAATGCTGAAAACCACTAATATGCAAATCAGATCTAACCATGCGATAAGCTGATTACAATGCATAAACTAAATGTAACTCACAAACTAGACTAAATCACCACTAGTCGCTGTCTTTCAAGCGAGAAGCAATGCCCAAGCTAGGAGGCCTTCATTCCTCGAAGCAATCCCAAAGCCAATCCGGCAGCATAACATTCCTGTAGATAAAAGATACCAAATGATGCTCCAAGACTCCTTTTTATAATTCTCCAGTTGACTTCTCAAAACCCTAAAATCCGCTTTTAGGTCAAAACCCAATCTCCTCAAGGATGGGCGTACTTTTCCTTCAAAGCTTTAGATTTGATATTTTAAATAAATATCATACTTTAATAAATGCGCCCAACAAAGCTTGCTCAGACTTTAGTAATAATTAAAATATTCCTTAATGAGGCGCCACCCTCAAAAGATCACCTTTTTAAAACAACCTTAAGTCATTAACTCTAGGCCAAGGGTCAACGTTAAAATATAATAATTAAAACGTGACTTTTTAATTAAATGACTTAACTTATCCTTCCGAATATGCCCTGAAGCCAATACTGAGCAAAACATCTGACCAAACTGAAGCAGGAAGTCAACCGAGCTGAACTCAACTGGAAAGCTGCTAAAAATAGAATTTACTAAAAATAGTAAATTCCGGAAAATGCTCAGAATGCCGAGATGAACACACCACTGCGAAGCTCTCTGAAAACCCAGAAAGGATCCGCCATTGAATCCATCATCTTTGAGCAATGACCTCCTCAAAAATAGGAAACCCTAATTTATCTTCCGACTAGCCTTCGGGTTCCCAAGGAAAAGGCCAACGGTCACTAGAAAGATCAGGTTTGAGAAGGGGACATTACATTTATTGCTATATGAATATGCTAAAGTTATGATGCATATGGATTTATTATGAACGTCTAACTACCATTGCGAATGTGCTGAACCGGTTTCAAGGACAGGTTTATTCCTCCAGGTGGAGGGGAAGTATCCCTCAAGAGAAGATCTTGGTCGGGTAACCAGTAACGTAACATATCTGAGCTTTCACACACTCACAATAGAAAGGTTGAGTCTAGACATAGTGTTGGGGAAATGGTAAGTCATCCTTAATATGATGTGTTGCATTAGTAAGGGTTGTGATTATTGTTCAATGCATGCTTGGATGATGATTATCTATTTAGAGCTTGTGAGTCCTTCCTCATGTTATTGTGCTTGGTTGTATGGTTGTGTGAGTATTTGGGATATATGCATATGTCGGCATACACATACGATGGATATAACGGGATGTCCATACGAGTATGATGACATATGTATAGATATGCATATATGTATATAAATGATTAATATGATGCTATAATCAAGTGGTCATAATCATTTGGATATTGAATGGATCATTTGACTATCATGTTGTTAGAGATTATATATATATATGTATGTATGTATGTATGTATGCACACTCCTCTATTAAGCATTTACGCTTATGTCTGTATTTGTATATATATATACAAACTTAGAAGACCCCTTGCCATTGATGTCAAAGGGGGAGAATTTGTACACAGGGGGAGCAATATGAAAAAGATCAAAACTGTCTTTAAGTAGGTTGCCATCAATGACAGAGGGGGAGATTGTTAGAAGTATTGTCATTGATGTCAAATTGTCATCAAAAACCACACATCATGCAGATATGACCAAGTGAGATACAAAAAACATGGAACATTCAATTAAGCTCATTCAATCTGTTAAGATCAAAGTATATTATTTGAGAAAAGAATATCATGAAGCACAAGTGTAGTGATCGAGACTAATTATCAAGGTTGCTAAGATAAATGCAGTTTGTCATTGATCAAGAACTCATTTCCAGAACTATTCGATTCTCTTCATGAAAGATTCCTTCCTCAATCTAATCTGAATTTTCTGATTTTGGTTTTTCTTGAAGTCTTTGACCAGTGTATAGAATGAGTTTGGTTTTGTTTGTGTTTTGTGTTTTCTCTGATATTTTTCTGTTTTCTGAATTTTATGCGAATTACAGAACATGTACAACACTGATAAAGGAAAAATAACACAACATACAATGATTCTATTAACTAAAAGATTGAAATTACATAGATAAGGTCCAACTGCAACATACCCATTCATCCAAAGGCCATGAAATGACTTTTTACAAGGCTGCAAAAGAAATCTAAGATCTGATATAACCCTGTAACAGCAATTTCGAATTCACCTGGCTCTAAAAATGACTTCCCAATTCATTTCCAAGTATGAGAGGAGCTGAGCCACTGCTGTATGTAAATTCTCAGCTTCAAATCTTCAAAATATTCACTTAACACTTAGGGTTTGAAGCCCAAATGCCAACCAAAGGTGTGGTTGCCTGTGCAACTGCTGAAAGATGGTAGAAATATCCTCTAAAAAGACTGATTTGCAATCTGATGCGAATTTTTGTCCTCAAAATGGATTGATCTGCAATTATAACCCCAAATAATGCAGCCAACTCCACACTGAAGCTGGATAATGTTGAATCCTATCACCAAGAAAAATGGGTTTTCGTCCAAATCTCCAAATTCTCCCAGAAGTTTGCGTTCCTAGAAGCTCCAAGCTCTTCAAACCCTCAAGTCTACTGCTGCTCTCAAATTGAAGTCATAAGAATGAATCCAAAATAGACAAAAATGCCTTTTTATCTTCTCCAAGAGGAGTCGCCCATTTTTGGGGTTACTATTTGGCCTAAAAATTCATAAAATAACATTGAGGATCTAATTTTACATTGTGAACTTGGCCCCCTTTTTAAAACAACTTAAGGTCTAAGATGGGGGTGCACTTTTCACTATTCACTTTCTAATTTGTTGTTACTATTCACCTTTCACTATTCCATTAAAGCCAACTTTATTATTTCCAATTTATCCCTGGCTTAATCAACTAAACTCGACTCTGAAAGGCTCAAACAGCTCCCGGCAAGGTTCCACAACCTCGAAATGGATCCCCTATCCATACTACTGACCTACAGGAACCCTCGTAATAGGTCAACCTCTGCATCAGATCTAAATGCCTAAGGAAGGGACATTCCAAACAAATGCTACAGGTCAAAATACTACAATTTGTAATGCTTCAAGATCAAAATACTACAGTTTGTAATGCTTCAGGACGTGTTAACTAAATCCGATTAAAGCGTTACTCAATAACAAGGAGTCATAAATATACAAAGTATTATTTCTTGTTCAAGACGTGTTAAATAAACATCCAGATCGAAACTAAATATTATCTACAAATTAAAGTCGATATGAAGCAATCAGCTACAGATCGAAATTAAATATCATGACATCTACAGATTGAAATCCTCAGAAATATGGTGAAGACCATCTTGACATTGACAAGCACGATTAAGACAAAGAATGATAATTACCAGTGCGGCTATATTAAGAGAACAAATCGGTTTAGTAAAAAGGACGTTACAATACAACTGTTGATTAACCAAAAGGCAAATCTCTATTAAAAAGAAAAAGGTGCAATTAAATTAACACGTCAGATTTGTCTATCAAGAGACACGTCTCTCTTAAGAGAAAATGGTGCGATTCAAGAAGATAACGAATGGTACTCTGAAGAAGCATGTCTTTCTGTTATACTTCAGACTTCTTAAAAGCTAAATGGGCTAGATGAAGAAGAAAAACAATTTGTTTTGAAATGTTACAATTTAAAAGATTTGTTTCAAAAGGGTGTGAACTGTTCAACAGTTTAAAGGACACATTGCTCCAATAAAAGGTTACAATCATTGAAAGATATATATATGTTTATTTCAGAATTGCAATAGTGTGGTTGTGAAGATTGTAAGTGATTCAAGTCATAAAACCCATCTTCTTGTCTGGGCTTAGGGTGAGATTATTCATCACAAAAAGCAGATTGGAGGATTGGTAGAGTGCAGATATGATTGAAGCCATTTATCTTTTATCCATCAAGTCAAGGTTGGTGCCTTGCATTAGGGGTTGATTCTCCTTGTAGGTTGGTGCCTACTAGAATTGTTAAGGGGTTGGTGCTCCTTGTAGGTTGTAGCCTACTAAATCTTTTCTTTCATAAGCCAAGTAGACTGGTGCCTACTTCCATTTGTAAAAATCATTTAAACACTTCAATAAATTGTATCAACTTGCTTGCATTGATTCATATGAAAAGTTAATGTTGATAAAAGTTTAAAATTGTTTGAAAAGTTGAAAAGTGAAAGTTTTGATTTACTAATTCACCCCCCCCCCTCTCAGTAAATCTTTTGTGCTCTTCATTATATAGGCACCCCAATCACAAAGTAACGGCCCAGATTGATGAGATCAATGGCCAAGATTATCCCTAGAAACCCTAACTTAGAAAAGCATAACTAACTTCTATGACACATGGCGCAAGGAAGAAGAGCCACTTGGAGCATGGAAGACACTGACACCTTGCAAGCTAATCAAGCAAACTAGATTCCAAAATGCAATTCCCCTTGGCTTGTTCTCTGGTTACGAATGCAATGAACCTTGTCTTCACTACATTGAACAACAAGTGGAAAACTTGCTACTTGATGAAGTCCACATTTGATCATGTTTGTTGCTATGGGCGTAGGCATTTCATTCTGGGTGCCAAACATTCTTCTCTTGTGTTGAATTATGTTGAATTGCTCAAAGTTGGTATCTCCAATTTTCTTCCACTTAGATGATAGCTGGGATTCTGGATAAAACCCTTTGAGAACCTCCCTGACTTGATTCTTCCTAACTCCTCCTCCTACATTCTTTGATGTAGACATGGCGCCCTTGTTCTTTCACGAATATTCAGAGAAATTTAATTTTTTTTACTAGAATTTGCAAGCCTGAAGCTGGAATTTATCTACAAACTTAAGATTTAAATTCTTATTTCTCTCCAAATTCACAGCTTGTGAACCTGTAGAAGCTTGAAGTTCTTGACTAAAACCTACAATTTTGAGAATGTATTTGACTTCTTCTGCTCGGACTAATTAACTTTGCAGCTCATGCAAAATTAAAAGAGGCGCCTATGTTTGTGCTGCAGCTTTTTGAGAAGAGTTTTAACTTGTGTTGAATGAAAAAGACACTTCAAGAGTGTCCTTTTATAATCAAAATCTTTCCTTATTCAAGGAATTCGACCCTCCTCATGATTGGATGCTTTATTAAAAAAAAAGGAAGAAAACTTATCCTTTTTTTTATTTTTCCCTTGGGCACCTTCTTTGTTTTTCTCCTTTTGGCTTGCTTGTGAAGTTTTAAAAACAAAAACTTAAGTTAATCTTTGTTTTAACTTGCTTAGGAAAATCGACCCCCTTGTGGAATTTTTGATTTTGAATTGGATTTTCTTTTCTTCTCCCAAGTAAACCTCATGCCTTAGGCAATTTTGTGGACTTCCTCTTGGGAAATACACCCCACAACTGGATTTCTTATCATTTCAAGCAGATTTCTTACCTTAAGGGGGTATTTTTTATTTTGAAAACTTCAACATGGATTTCTTGAGCTTTTAACTGGATTTTCCATCATTTGCCTTGAGCAATTTTATCCACTTAGTGTTGGATTTCTACTTTTAGACATTTTCGCCCAACTGGAATTTTACTTCATCAAACTGGATATTACTCTTGGAGGTGGGCGAACTTCAATTGGATTTCATGTGATTTTTAGTGGATTTCCTCTTCGATGGATTTTATTCCAAGTGGATTTTCCTCTCAACTAGATTTCTCAAGAATTCAACTAGATTTTCCATCATGGGCGAACTTCATGGCTTGAGGAGGATTTCCTCTTCGATGGATTTTATTCCAAGTGGATTTTCCTCTCAACTGGATTTCTCAAGAATTCAACTGGATTTTCCATCATGGGCGAACTTCATGGCTTGAGGAGGATTTTGAAATATTAGCCAATTTTTTTTTTTTTTCAATTATCAAATTACAACATTACAACCAAGTACCCGTTAAGGTTAGAAGCTAAACCCAAACGTACTGAAACAACTCTAACCAGTATGGCGCCGATGATGGCGAGCATTGGTCAGAGGATCTAAATCAAACTGCTTATGCTATAACTCTAACCAGTATGGCGCCGATGATGGCGAGCATTGGTCAGAGGGTCTTCTACTCTAAATGCTGGAAAGGGAACTCGACGTCAAGTATGTGCTACCCAATCCAATGCGGAGTGAGGGGCGACCATATGACGGAGTGAATTACAAACAATGCTTAAAGAGAATGCTGAAAGATGAAACTACTCAACACCCAGAATGTGCTTGCTACCCAGAATGGGAAGTAGCTACCATAGGGCGGAGGTAAATCTATTACAATAATTATTGAAGAAGAATGAGAATTACAACAGCAATAAAGCAATACTCAAAGAACAACTGGTCAGTACTACTGCCAGTTTACAACATATTATTGCCTGCAAATCAGAATATAAGATGCTCTTTCAATGGTGCATACAATAAGAATCCTTCTGCAAGGTTATAAAGAAATCTTGACACCAACCAAGATAGGAAGATGCAGATTACACAAACTGTCATATCAGATCTGCACTTTTTGTTGCATAACCAGCAGCTTACAAATCCAAAGAATTGTTCGTAACTCCTTCAAATATGACCCGAATGAGGTGAAGTAAAATGCAATGCACTCTAATGCTTAAGGCAACCAAACTCAAACATTCACACAGACCCAAATGCCCTAATTTAATTTGCACGGAAAACAAGACAGTACACAATGGTACGGCCCAGCTGAAAGGTTCGACCTTGCTTTAAAAATCCAATACACAACCAAAAAATCTGAAACTTAGAGAATATGTTCGCCCTTCACAGACAAAGAGAATGAGACGATACCCAAAAGGAATATTTTTGTATTTTTCAAGTTGTGAGCAAAAACATAAATCTGCTGTATTAAATGATGCAAAATGCTGAAACCCACTAATAAGCAAAACAGATCTAATAATGCACAAGCTGAAAACAATGCTCAAAACTAAATGCAAACTCACAAATCTATCTTAAATCACCACTAGTCGTTGTCTTTCAAGCGAGAAGCAATGCCCAAGCTAAGAGGCCTTCATTCCTCGAAGCAATCCCAAAGCCAATCCGGCAGCATAACATTCCTGTAGATAAAAGATACCAAATGATGCTCCAAGACTCCTTTTTATAATTCTCCAGTTGACTTCTCAAACCCTAAAATCTGCTTTTAGGTCAAAATCCAATCTCCTCAAGGATGGGCGTACTTTCTCTTCAAAACTTAAGATATGATATTTTAAATGAATATCACACTTTGATAATTACGCCTCTCATAACATTGCTTTGACTTTAGGAATAATTAAAATAATCTCTTAATGAGGGCGCCACCCTCAAAAACCCACTTTTTAAAAACAACATTAAGTCATTAAATCTAAGCCAAGGGGTCAACGTTAAAATATAATATTTAAACGTGACTTTTTAATTAAATGACTTAGCTTATCCTTCTGAATGTGCCCTGAAGCCAATACTGAGCAAAACATCTGACCAAACTGAAGCAGGAAGTCAACCGAGCTGAACTCAACTGGAAATCTGCCAAAAATAGAATTTACTAAAAATAGTAAATTCCAAAAAGTGCTCTGAATGACGAGATGATCATACCACTGCGAAGCTCTCTGAAAACCCAGAAAGAATCCGCCATTGAATCCATCATCTCAGAGCAATGACCTCCTCAAAAATAGGAAACCCTAATTTATCTTCCGTCTAGCCTTCAGGTTCCCAAGGAAAGGGCCAACGGTCATTGGAAAGATCAGGTTTGAGAAGGGGACATTACAATCCGCCCTTCCCAAAATTGCTTGTCCTCAAGCAATACCACCACAACTCCAGAAATTTGAAAACTAATCCATACGCAACAAGTATGATCCCTGGTTCCCAAATGCGTCTCAGGAAAAACCCACCATGCCGATGCTGCACCACTTTGATCACATCAATGAAAATATCATGCCAATGCTGCACTAACTCCCCTTGTAACTCCAAGGTGTTACCATCTATGATACTCAAACTGGAAGATCTTAAAGGAGGGAAATCAAAATCATGCAACATCTCATGTCCACGATGCCCCGAATTAACAGTATCAACCATACTACTGTCAATCAGAATTCTAAGCAATAGGACAGATAGTCTACTCAAATCAAACTTGAACTCTTCAGCATACCTCCACATGATAACAAACGGAAACATGACTGCAAATGTGACATCTTCAAATCTTTTTGCAAAGAGGAAGGCAATCCTTTGCAAAAGCTCAACAAATTCAAACTCAGGACTCCACATGAATTCCTTATGCCTCAACTGAATTATCATGGCACAACTATGAAGTCTGAAGAGTTTTTTCACAATTCCAACCCCAAGAGTCTCAAAATATAGATTCAAAGTATGGGGTAGCTCATTGTCATGAACCAATAATGAAAATAAACCATCAGAATTTGCATTACAAACCTCCAAAGTGGCTGAAAAACACGCTAAAGCCATCTCCATCAGAAAACTACCACTTCTTTGATCAGGAGTGAGGTACCAACTCTCCTGAATGAAAGTAACTCCATAAGTAAAGTGGCTGGTCTGCCTCCAACCAGCAAACTCGTGTCTCAAAATCTGCCCTTGTCTGAGCTGAAAGTCACTTCCAAGAACTACCGATCGTTGATCTTCCAACCCATATTCAAAATTTCTCTCCAATCCATTTGTTGATGAACAAACGGAACCATCAAGTAGCTGGAAATGAAGGGAACAACATCAAGTCTGGAAATTTGTTCCTTATCCCTCCAAGAGTCTTTTCCATAAGTAATAAACTCTAACAACCCAAGTTGAGAATCCCAAGCATGGATACCCAACTGAAAGTGATTTTCAACACACTGCAAAGAAATCTCTACACATTCCCAAGTGCTAGTGAGAACCACGTGCCTTCTCACGAAACTGATGCCCCATCTAGTAAATCCTTGAAGCTTAACCATGAAAGCTTCCACCTTAAGGGAGTATGAAACATAAAGTGGCTTCAAATTCAGCTCCCAAAACTGATCAATGTGATTCCAAACATCATTCCACCCAAGGGATGGATTTTCAAGAGTGCAACTACCAAAGTCTAGTTCACCTTTTTCCCATTCCTCCTGAGTAGTAGGTCTGAAATCTTCACTCGTTGCTGCTGTGATGAAGTTACCAACAGCTACCAAGACTTGTCTCTTCAACACCTTGATGTCATAGATGTTGAAATTACCTTGCTTCGTCACCTCCCATGTAGAACCTTCATCCTCAAAGCCACTTATGCATCCATTACTACTCAACATACGTGGCACATCCTCATGGAGTGATATCGAAGCATCCAAGCACTGGAAACCAGAATCAGTTTCATTCTCCATTTCATCCTCTACTTCATAGAGAGGATTATCATAACTTTTCTCATCACCTTCTTGAAAAAGAGGATTGTCATAAACTTGAAAGTCATTCCTTTCATCTTGCTGCCCCAAATCTGCACATGCAACCTTTGATTTTCTTGTGAAACCTTCAAGATCAAACTCCTCTCGAAGACTATCATTCTCATCAATTACTTGCTTGATTTCTCCAGCTCTTCGTGCATCCTCTTGCTCCTTGAAAAGTTTGAAATCTGCAAACTGGTCTTCAACCTTTCTTAGAGCCAACTGAGTTTCTTTCAACTCGTCCTCTGTTGATTTAAGCTCCAAGGTGAGCTCTTCAACCATACTCTCCTTTTCTTCGAAAACAATGAAGGCCTTCTTTGCAGATTCAACGGCATGATCTTGATCTTCAATCAAGTGTATGTATGCTGATTTCAATGACTCCAAAGAGCCTCTGATAAGTTGCAAGTTAGGAAGAGCAACTTCATCCTTAACTCCACTTCGTCTCTCTTCAGACTGAGCCTTCCAATAGAGATCATCAACCAAATTGTGTGTGCGATCAAATAGGGATAGTGTTTGTACTTCTTTTCCAAAAGATACCTTGCATTGATCTTCCACTCATGAACATGCAAAGACGGTGAACTGCTGATAGGCTGCAACTGAAAATCAGAACTTCGTTCCTTGCCTTTGCTGCCCTCTTTGCTACTCCAACATTCTTGTACTTCACCACCAACTAGCAGAGAATGCTCATCATCATAAAAAGCATCATACTCCACAAATTCTTCAACCCATTGCTTGCAATCAGCTTCGTGCATTGATAAATCTGATTTGTGTTTAGTAACACTTTCAAACTCTCCATCTTCAAGAGCCATATGGTCTTCTAGCTCTTCTTCTTCATCACTGCCTCCTTGATCAAACATTAGACCAGCATCCAACCTGCTCAAGGAATCATATTTGTCCGCTGTTCGGAAAGTTTCTGTAACCACAAATTCCTCTTTAGTGGCTGCAACCACTCCAAAGAGATCATTATGGAATTTTGTGGAACAATCTTCTTCTTCAAAGACAACTTCTCCTCCAAGGGCCACCTCATAGTCTACTGTGCAACCTGGTTCTTGTTCTTCATCAGGATCAAAGGGAAACTTATCCCACACAGGTTCTTTAACATAACTTGATGCCAACACACCCGGATCCCAAATGCTAGTGGGCTGATTAAGATGATCAACTGGAAAAAACTTATCATGCTCCCCTTGTAGTGATGACTCTTTGAATAAGTCAAGTCCTAATTCACTTAAGCTGAAATCATCAAAAAAGTTTCTCTCCAATGGCTCAGTTTGCTGATCAATCCCAAGACCAACAATGTCACCCCCGAAATGAAGTGAAGAATCTTCAATGTTTGTTGTTTGAAAAACTTCATCTTCATTATCTTCTATGGAACCCTCATGAGAGAGTATGTTGCTGATTTTTTTATGTGAGACTTCTTGGGAAGTTAAGACAGCAACACGAGGAAAATCCTTCCTCATCAAATCTTCCGTATGATCTCGCATGAACTCCTTAGACTCATCACCAACATCATCACTTGCTGTCACATGCCAATCTAGGGAAGTATTATGAGGCTCTCCCATACATTCCTCAACTGTCAAGGTTTCTATATCAAGCTTACGATCATTTTGAGGTGACATGTGCACCTTGCTGGTGCTTTCTTCAATATTAGTTGACTGATTTTTCTCTTCGACATGTTCATTTGTGGGCTGCAAACCACAAACAGACACTTCTGCTTCCTTCCTTGCACCTGCAACCATGGTATGTTCTGTTTCCTCCTTAATCATTTTCTTGATGTAGTTGACCATAGCCTGCTTCCCAGGGTGATAAATCACCGCAAAATCCAAAAAGGCATCAAAAGAAACACCGTTCTTAAACTCATTTGTCATGCTCTGATAATCTCTGTAGAGTATGTCAGCCTCGTGTTCACATTTCCTCTTGAACTGGCATTCTTTAGAAACCCCAATCAAATCCGACTTCTCAGACTTAGCATAAATCTTTCCGATTCCACACCTTAACTCAGGATCCTTCAATAGCGTATACAGATCATGCATTAACTCAAGTAGAGACTTCTCTGTAGTCATCTTTCTCTATCAAGTGAACTCTGATGGGCACAGGATGGCAGGATCTTGGCTCTGATACCACTGAAATATTCCGAGCCAAATTTTTCGTTTTTCAATTAACAGATTACAACATTACAAGCAAGTACCCGTTAATGTTAGATGATAAACCCAAACGTACGGAAACAACTCTAACCAGTATGGCGCCGATGATGGCGAGCATTGGTCAGAGGGTCTTCTACTCTAAATGCTTGAAAGGGAACTCAACGTCAAGTATGTGCTACCCAATCCAATGCGGAGTGAGGGGCGACCATATGACGGAGTGATTACAATAACAATGCTTGAAAGAGAAATGCTGAAAGCTGAAAACACTCAACACCCAGAATGTGCTTGCTAACCCAGAATGGGAGAGTAGCTACCATAGGGCGGAGATTTATCTATTACAACAAGAACTGAAGGAAGAATAAGTATTACAATAACGATGAGCAATAATAAGAACAACTGGTCAGTACTACTGCCAGCTTACAAAGATGTCATTGCGTGCAATATCAAGACTTAAGATGCTCTTTCAAATGATGCATTCAACAAGGAAGCTTCTGCAAAGTATACAATGAAATCTCAACACCAACCAGATAAGGAAGATGCAGATTTCTTAAACTGTCATACAAATCTGCACTTTTGTCATAAAACCAGCAACCTATGAATTTACTCATATGCTCATAACTCTCTCATTTCTCACCCAAATGTTCTCAAATATGATGCAATAGACCCTCAAAATGATGGCGCCTAACTTAGTAATAAGAAATGGCATCTAAAAATGGTTATTAATTACTGACATGAATCCCAATGCACTCTAGAAAGTTCGGCCTTCAAGGAATGACGGATTTGCATTATAAAATCATAAGCTTCGTATTAAAATCTGTAAATATTCATGAAGGGTCTCTTCCAACAGAGAAAACCAATGAGACAATACCCAGAACAAGATTTTTGATATTTTTTTGATCTATGACTAAAAACAACCTTCAGCCGTACAAATTAGCAACTCCAGAAAATGGAAGAAAGAGCAGATTTAATCTACAAAGCACTAACTCAAGCTACAATACAAAACTTACTACAAAACACTCAAATAAGCAAATCTCTCCACTAGGTGTTGTCTCTCAAGCACGAAGTCGAGCCCAGACTAGGAGGCATTCATTCCTCGAAGCAATTCCGCAACCATTTCGGCAGCATAACATTAGCATAGACAAAAGATACTAAATGATGCTCCAAGACTCCTTTTTATAATTCTCCAGTTGACTTCACAAACCCTAAAATCCGATTTTAGGTCAAAATCCAATCTCCTCAAGGACGGGCGTACTTTCTCTTCAAGGCTAAAGATATAATATTTTAAATGAATATCATACTTTAATAATTACGCCCTTCATAACATTGCTTTGACTTTGGGAATAATTAAAATAATCTCTTAATGAGGGCGCCACCCTCAAAAACCCACTTTTTTAAAAACAACATTAAGTCATTAAATCTAAGCCAAGGGGTCAACGTTAAAATATAATATTTAAACGTGACTTTTTAATTAAATGACTTAGCTTATCCTTCTGAATGTGCCCTGAAGCCAATACTGAGCAGAACATCTGACCAAACTAAAGCAGGAAGTCAACCGAGCTGAACTCAACTGGAAAGCTGCCAAAAATAGAATTTACCAAAATAGTGAAATTCAAAAGTGCTACGAATCTTGAGATGATCATACCGCTGCGAAGCTCTCACGAGAAAACCGAAAGAATCCGCCATTGAATCCACCATCTCACGACAATGACCTCCTCAAATTATGAAACCCTAATTTATCTTCAGGTAGCTAGCTGCCGGGTTCCCAAAGAAAGGCCAGCGGTCCTTTGGAAAGATCCAGGTTTGAGAAGGGACATTACATAACAAATAAGGTTCCGACTGTTTACTTTCAGCTCATTAGTATTGGGCCTATTGGCCATCACAAAATTAGGAATGTGTGAATAAGGCTTAGCTTCTAATCTTTGTCCTTACCATGAAAGCCTTGAGATGTTAAAGGACCTTGTTTGTTTTGTGCAAATCCTATCTGCACAGCATTTTGAAGATCCTCATCCCAAATATTTGCAATCTGCAAAATACAAATTTGAAATATTCAATACGTGCAAAGATTGAACTTAGAAAAGAAATAAGGAGTTGTCATTCAATACAAAGGAAAGTCCACAGAGTAAGAATACAAATGATATGGCAACAAAATCACAGTGCAATTCCTCAAGTTAACTGAGAAAATCCACCCACAGCATTGAGGTACCTGAGAAATGGAATCTCCATAGTCATCAATAAAGAGTGCCTGGGTATTGACTGTCCTTCTGAGTGTAACTTCTACTGGATTTCCCATTCCATGTTCACAATGAAGCTGTTGAATGCTAGTATATATTGTCCTAATATGCACCTGTACATTCCTGTGCTTATGAGCCATGTTTTATATCTACATATAAAAGTGCCAATTATGATGAAGGCCAAGAAAATGGATCAGGGTTATCCATATTTAAGTAGAGTATCTATATTTGGGTCATCATCATGCCAAATTGCAATAAATCTCAATTCTCCTGGTATTTGAAAAGATCCGTCCTAATTTCTAAATAAAGTGTAAACTTAAGTCAACTTAGCCAAAGTGGAAATTTAAGAGATGTTTGTCAAATTTCGAAGTGCTTGTAAGTTGCATTGATATGGAAATCCAGGAAAATGTTGTAAAAAATGTAGAAGCACAATGTTGAATGTAAAATTATAAGATAACCCTGGACCTCTGGTAATGAAAACTGTTTTAAGTCTATAAGGAGGTTTAGGAGTCTGGAAAATCCATCAATGTTCTGACATTGCATTGGTGAGAGGGTCACAGTCTTATAGTTAAATCAACTGAACACTAGTACAACTTTCATACAAATAAAAAATCTGTTCAAATTGCCAAAAAATTAAAGTCCAAGGATCAAGGAGATTGCAAATGTCACCAACATGCCAACAAATCAGTAGCAGGTACATCCAAAACTTTCCACCTCATCCAGCGCCATTCATTAGAAACAAATAATCAGGGGATGGACATGTTATAAGAAGTTGACAATTTATCAAGGTTTTAATCACATTGTGTGTCATAACTACATCGTACGCTGACAATTTTTAGTGTTACTAGATGCATTGCAAATCTAATTCAGATAACTTTCTAATAAGAAGCATATTCACACAACTTGATTTTAAAGTGCATCTAAAGTTTTGACCATTATCCCAACCATAGGACTGAGAAAGTTTAACTACAGAAACTTGGGGATCTCTTGAGCCATAATATTGCCTCATCACACTTATGGGTCTACATTCTAAAAATTGGCACTTCTTTGACTTAATGTTTAAATTTTTAGGAACTGTTTAACTGCAGAAACTTAGGGATCTCTGGAGCCATAATATTGCCTCATCACACTTATGGGTCTATATTCTAAAAATTGGCACTTCTTTGACTTAATATTTAAGTTTTTAGTAACTGTTTGGAATTAATGCCCTTTTTGCACAACCTATAGTAAAAGTGGCATGTGTTGCTGTAGATAAAGTGTTCATGACCACCTGTGAGACTATTAGACATACGTTAATCTAGAAGAAAAGCTATATTCATTTACAACTCATTAGGAATTCTTGGAATAAATTGCAGAATCTGATATTTCAAGCTTGCAATTAAAAAAGGAGAATTGTATGACATGTAAAGGAACTTAAATTTGTCACATAAAAGAAAGAATAAGCGTTGCCTTGGTCTAGGATAATTAATGAAGTTAGTTTTGAAGTATTGACAGGTAGCTCTCATAATTTTGCTATAAAGATATAGTGATGAATGAAAATGGGATTCCAGCTCTAATTTGGCTTTATTTCATTTCTCAGTTATATTTTGAAATAAAAATTATGATTATTTGTCCTGGAGTATGCAAGCCAAGTGCCTTCATAATTAGTAATGATGTTTTCAAATAATTTTGGTGTCATATCTGTCTTGAAACATCACGAGATGGCTTCTTCAACTCATACTTGAAGGGACTAATTTTAGTAATTTTGTGCCGTAAACTTGAGTTTGAAATCTAATGAGATAGAAGGATCTCTCTGTTTCTATTTGAGCCTAATTGATATTAGTACCCCTCATTAACACTATTCAGGTATATATCTTTCCATTCTTGTCCAAGTTAGTAAAGCACATTGCAGAATTGCTCATCATTCCCTTTTAATGAAAGACTTGCACATTCCTACCCAAAACCACATCCAGTGTGAAATTTCAGAAATACCATTGGAAATAAACAAACAAATAAAACCTATTCAAAACTGCTTAAAAAATAGGGCCGCCGGCAAAATCTCCCAGAAATTTCCAAGCAAAGACAGGCACAGATATGAAAAACAGGCACTGAAGAAAAAGGGTAAAAGAATCAAATAAATTGAAAGCCCTTTTTTTAATTTAATAACATTATTTATCCACAAATGTGGAAAAAGCATAGATTATGGCATCAAATTTTTAAATGTATATAAGAAACTGTAGAATTTATTATACAAAAGACATTGTTAACAAAAGATCCAGAGATTCACGACAATGAATGCACAAGAAAAACCCGACCCACTATTAAAAATTCAACCAAAAACATGAAAATTAACAATGAGCGATACCAAGAAAATGTGAAATGTTCACTGTTTTTAAACCGCTTAAATATAGCACTCAGATAAAATAAATTGGCACAAATGTAAGTAGAATTTACCATGAATTTTCGGTTTTGTTATTCGATTGTGGCACTACATATCACAATTTTTGTCCTGTCGATGGTTGAATTTGAAGCAAAAAGGAAGGGAAATCTAGTGCCAAGAACTTAACTATGACCGACTCAGAGGAGTGTCAGAATGGATGGTCGCCTCTTGACATGGATGGAGCAGAGAAGGACCCAGGTTGAAGAGGGGCAACCTGAAGCCCTATGGTTGTGACTTTGAATCAGACACTAGTTCTAACATCTATTAAAAATCAGCTTCCCCTTATGCTTTGATGTCTGCGTATACCCTGTTCGAAAGCCCATTTTGGCGTAGGCAGAGGGCAGAAAGTTTTGACAGAAAGCGTGAGGCTTTTCAGCTCGGCAAAGGTTCAAATTCTGTAGTCCAACAACACTGGCCACGTCTCCTCTCCATGCAAAGACCCTAATCGCCAACTGTCAAAACCAGCAGGTGCCTCCCTCGAAACTCATGCGGTCTCTTGCATTGGAACCTGCAAATACACCTACAAGCCATCTGCAATGCCAATTAGAGGTCGCCAAAACATTTTCCTGCAAAACTTCCGTTAAAATACTTACAACTTGTTCATGACATAATCGAAAATACATCTGTCTAGAGAAATTGCAACGATTTTGATTGGCAGGATGAGAAAAGATTAATCACCGTTTAAGTTTCCAGCCTCCGCTATAGTTCCCCGGCAGGAACTAATAAACTAATGGAAAAGAGAGCTTACCGTTGATCATCGTAAAAGTAGGAAGTTTAATCTCCAAACTTCCAAACTTGAGTGCAGCTCTGGAAACTCATCACCAAACACGAATGTGTCAAATTCAAAAAAAAAAAAAAGAGTACATTAATTCTCCTACTCATAAGTCACGCACCTCACCTTCAATCTCTCTTTTTTCCACCACTGCCAGGAAGAAGACTCGTTGACATTCACTGTGGGCCCTCTATTTGCATGCATGGATAGCGAAATTCTTGTGGATGCCAATGAAAGGGGCGTAGCTACAGTCCCTCTATTCGCAGCTGGGATAGGTTGCCAATGGTATCAGGAGGTTATTTAAATTTTCACGTCCAGAATAAATGTAATAGTTTGTTCAAGCTAGGAGGGAGGTGAATTAAATTTTTAGTCCTTTTCATATTTAAATCGTGCAGCTGTGATAGGTTGCCAATGGTATCAGGGAGGCTATTTAATTTTTCACACGCATTCAAATTTAAACTCTGCAGCTGTGATAGGTTGCCAATGGAATCAGGGAGCTTCTTTAAAGCTGCACAGTAACTCAAGTCTAAATGCTGCAGCTGTGATAGGTTGCCAATGGTATCGGGGAGTCTCTTTAAATTTGTACACCAACTCAAGTCTAAATGCTGCAACTGTGATAGGTTGCCAATGGTATTAGGGAGGCTAGTTAAATTTGTACAATGACACTCTAAGACCTGTAACTGTGACGGATTGCCACGTATATTAGGAAGTGAATATAGGAACTTGGAAATAATATCGTTGGCTGCCTCCATTGGAAAGTGAATATTGGACCTTGGGATTCTCATGGCAAAGCCATACTTATCCAGAACACTGACGCCACGTGACTCCTGACATAACCGGGCACATAACCGTAACCATCTCAAACTTGGAGGAAGCGTGTCTTCTGTGATGCCGTCAATGAGCAAATTTTCCAAGTGAAGAAATCGAAGACCAGGTCTGCACAACGTTTCAAGCCTTTGCCAACTGCCTCCATTGAGTCGAAGGCGAGAGAAATTGATGTTATTGGACACGGTGTTTAAATGAGCTTTTTCCCATAGTCGGGTACACTCTTTTTCTGCGATGGTTCGCCCCATATCTCGCAAATGGTCATGCATATCAAATACACCTTCGTTGTCAATCTTTATCAATAACTTGAGGGAAAGATTAGATATAGCTGTGTCTACCATCCTGTACAAAGATTTCCAGAAAACAATTGGATATTTTTTGTGTTTTCCTATAAAAAAGCAAGCGATGTCCAGAAATATTTCTTTTTCCTCTTCACTAAGAGCACTATAACTGATGTAGAGTGTTTTGTGAATGTCGGGGTTTAGAGTAATGTTGTCAACAGCTTCCGTCCAGCAACCTCTGTCATTGTGCTTATCATACAAAAAGGCTCCAATCACTTCCAGTGAGAGAGGATGCCCCTTACAAGCTTCCACTATTCTTTTCGACAGATCCTCGTGAGTAGGACTTGGAGATGCTCTCAGAAAAGCGTGCCAACTGAATAACTGGAGACCTTTATTTATCTGCAATCCACTCGTCTCGTGGATACATTCAGCTAAGACTCCCGCACCATGGAGAATGTGCTTGTCTCTAGAAGTAATAATAAGTCTGCTACCAGGGGCCAGCCAATCCCCAACCAAAGCATTCGATTGCTCATTAGCATCCACATCATCTAAAATGAGAAGCACGCTTTTTTTTTTCAAACGATCCCTCAACAAAGATTTGCCCTCATCAACACTGTCCACTTCTCCACCATACATGCATAAATCCTTCAGAATTTTTTTCTGCAATTTTGCGAGGCCCATGGAGTCTGCAGCAGTGGCGCGGACATTAGCTACGAAGGAAGCAGCGTCAAAAAGACAATAAACTTGGTTGTAGAGGGCCTTGGCAAGTGTGGTCTTGCCAATGCCACCAATACCCCATAATCCAGATTTAACCACACCTTTCTCTGAATTGAGCTTAAATTTCTGAATGAGATCCTGGGTGAGGGTTTCCATTCCGACAGGGTGCTTGGCAACCTCTAACGGCACTCTGTCCAATGTCTTGATTACGTCATTCACCACCCTCTTCACAAGCTGAGCTTCGAAGCTGCACATGGCCGATTTAGTAATAATCAATTAGAGAGATGCAAATTAACCCTCACAAACGACCAGCGCAGGTCAATAAAAACTGCAAAAGTGCTAAATATTATCATCATTCTACATATATGAAGAGTTGTCCATTAGTTGGAAAATAATAAAATATTATTACATATTAATAAGATTTAGTAATAATCAATTAGAAAGATGCAAATTAACCTTCACATTCAGATCAGAAAATCATCTGAAAACAGAGTGAACAGCAAGCAGTAATATTATTCAACTGTCTTTTTAAACACTGCTGCAAAGATCTCTATATAAAAGAGATTTTACAAGCGAACAGGCTAAGGAAAAATAAAGCTAAAACAAAACTACGCAGTAGCAAAATGCTGTTTCTATATGCTTTAAAATTGAAACTGCTTTATAAAAGGAAAAAAAAGAAAACATCGAAATAATTGATCATGCAATCTTCTCTTCAAAAGCTAGGGGAAAACCCCAATTGCCGTTCATGATCCAATTGCTGTTTACTCCTTGTTCACCTGACCCCCCAATAACCGTTTACATTTTAGTCATTACATTGTTTTAATTATGCCAATAAAAATTTACAAATTACACCAATATATGTTCACTACTGAATGTGTAGTTGACCAAAAAAATTAAAACACATTGAAAACTATTGAAAACACTTAAATTTTTGTGGTTTTTTATTGGTTGTCTAAATGAACAGGTACTGGCGAAGTGGTAAAGATGTAAGGGACAGAGGTTTAAAAACACCCTTTTTGAGCACCTTTCGCTTTACGGGTTCCACAAGGCGCGTTTTAAATACCCAGAAGCCAAATTTTTCTTTTTAAGGTCCCAACTCGCTTACGAAGAAGCCCAAAAAAAAAAATTGAAATCAGACTTATTTTGCACTCTCGCTTAGCCCTCACAGCTTGGTTCGTTTCCCATACATATTCTACATATGAAGACTTCTCAAAAGTTGGAAAATAATAAAATAAAATATAATTAAAAAAATAATTCTTAAAAAATTAAAAAGTTCTATATACTTTTTAATCTTAAGAACTTTTTAATTTTAAATGTGAAAGAACAATAAACTTAAAACTATTAAATTAGTTAAAAAAAAATCATTTATAAAAATATATTAGATTGATTAAAACGTAAATCTAAAATCTCTCATCTAATTTCGTTTGAATATATTTCAATAAAACTTTTTAATCATTTTATTTTACTAAATTGAAAAGAAAATAAATTTAAATTTATTTTACTTCATAAATAAAAAAACAAAATATATTCAAATCACAATGAAAAAAAAAGAGAACAGATGCAGTTTTACATATCGGATAAATTTGTACACAGCAGTTAATATAAAAATGCACATCTTACGTAAACCAAAAACCGATCACATCAAATTACAGTCAAAAGGTATGTTGAAGGCCCAATACCGGACGGTCTCATGTGCCTTCCGTCAAGGGTCTATAAAATTTAATGCCTGATAATGTGCAGGAGGTTATTTCGGCGTGGTTTTTGAGGCCTGATAGCGTGTTTCTTTGTCCGCTTACTCCACCGACCAGCATTCATGGTGTCATTTTTTTGAATCCACTCATTTTTTTTGCAAGTCTTTTCCTCCAGTTCGTAGTGCTCATGTTAGGCAGGAATCACCCCACATTTTGACATTGTTACAGTGGAATTTTATGGTTTCGTCGGCTCAGTGGGTATTTTGTTGGGTTTTTTTCCCTCTTTTATAATTGTTGGACTGTATGAGACACAAAAGATAGAAAAAGAATAATCCAAAAGGGTAGATATACACAAAATTATTCCAGACAAGTAGGAAGGAGGCAAAGAGAATATTAAACTTAAAAAAAATATTGTAATATCATTGTTGAATTTAATGTCTGGAATAATATATAGGTATATTTATAAAATATATTAATCTTAGAATGTTTTCTTCAATATATTTGTTGCATTCTCTTGTAATAGCTCTATTTGTGTTTACATATGGGTTTGAACAATTCATTGATGAATAACTAGCAATCACACTTTGGTGTTTAATGGGTACGCCGAAGAGTTGTGGAAGGTCAATCAAGAAAATATTAGGTCTATTTTTTGCAAACATTTTGCAATACATGAGCTCAATTGGTAGGCTATTTAGAAAATGATGCTTGTGCAACAGAGTTTTCAATGGAGAAGTGATAGCTTCAAATCAACTATGCATCCTTCTATAGGGATCCAAACATGACCAAAACAAAACCTCTAAATGAGGAAGATAATTAATCTCTATTACCAACAGGCTCATGTTATGTTGCAATAGAGAGAGGGAGAGATATAGATAGAAAGAGGGAGAGATAGAGGGGGGAAGAGTGAGAAAGAAGGGGGTAAGGAGATAGAGGAAAACATATAGTTAGACTTAAAGAACAAAGCGAGAGGACTTGAAAAAGAGAGGGATATACACACAGAGAGAGAGAGAGAGAGAGATTAATAGTTAAAATTGCATCTATAACATCTAAAATAATCTCCTTCCTATATGTTGTGATAGATGCCAAACCTTATTATAGAGCTCCTATACCAACATTTGCAACTACAACATTTGATATGTCATTCACAATTGTACTAATTGAGATGGTGGGATTTCTATGGGAGAGAAGGCCAAGGGAGGAGAACACTTGGGAATTTCATAGGGCATGTCATTTTTTGTTGAATATGTAGTAAGTTATAACATGTTTGTTGGTTTGAATCCAATGTGATTGACCCACTATATATATTTTTAACTTCTCTTGTTTACACTATTTTTACACTTTTGGGAGTTTTAAATTATATTATTCTATTATTTTCCTTGTACACATTCTCATCCATGTAGTGCTAGAGAAGTGATGCACGACAATGAGAGCATTCTCATCCATTCATAAAAACATTGCACAAAAGAGACATTGGATTCAATGAAGCGTAGTTGGTAGGCACAATGCAAGGATCACACTTAGAGTCTGTGTGAATGAAGCCTTTCACTTTTGTATAGACCTAAAAGGCTATATCAATTGTGATCAAGGAAACATGGGAAAAAGTGCATGTTAAGGCTATGGAAATTAACACCATTTTTGGCTATGAAAGTTGGCGAAAGAATTCCTCTAGATGGCCTTGTGATATATGGTACAAGTTCTATACATGAGAGTAGCTTGACAAGTGAGTTTGTGCCTATGGAAAAAGAAGTGGGATAGGCGATGTGAGGCGGCACTACAAATATTTTCCTGATTCGAAGATTTTGTTTCATTCATGTTTGGATCCTTGTAAATGGATGCATATTACTTCTTCATTGAGACCTTTATTGCACAAATGTACCCAAACTATAGACCATTTTTATTTCAAAATATTTCAAACTATAGTATATTAATATTATTGTACAAAGAAAATTGTTAATATAGAAAACTATGGGGTGAAATAATTAAATTGATGTGTTAACATCCTTTATTTCTTATATTATTAAGATAAGCAAGTTGTGTACTGTGTTCTTAAGATTGAATTTTTATACATGCTCTAGAAGTACACATGTACAAATTTATATAGATATCAATCAAAGAAGAATTTAGGATCAATTTTACACATAATCCTTTCAAGCCCTAAAGTAAAGATAAGTACATTATAACTTCAATGTGTACATGTTGTATCAATGAGAATATATACATGTATATGTTCATATAAGCCTATGTTATATGCCTATCAATAAAATGTGTATTTAGAAACCAGACTTACTATGATTTCTATCAAACTAAACAGACTAAACTAACTGTAGGACCCAATGTGTGTGTGCATGCATGTAGATGCAGTTTTAAATTTTAAATCAAATACATATTCAAAAAGTAGTTCTATTATCCTTTCATGATGCTTTAAGATGGATGTCCATACTATGTTGCAAACTCCCATTCTAGCACAGGCAGGGAGGAAACTGGCAAAGGTTGTGGAATTTCGCTTTACACCTACCAATTGCATATACTTGAAAGTTTCTAAAGCCTCTTGAAAAAGTTATCCATTATGTACATATCTTGCAATCATTGCAGTCCATGAGATAAACATCTTTTTAGGAATTTTGTCAAACAGTTCACGTTCCCTGTTAATGCTTCCACTTTTTTGTATACATGTCTACTAGGACAGTTGCAACTATAATATCTGACAAAGTTCCTCTATCCTTTATGCTTCGATGGATGTCCATATTGTTCCAAAGCTCCCATTTTGGCATGGGCAGAGAGGATGGGTAGGGAGGATGCTAGTAAAGGTTGATGAATTTTGATTTAAACCTGACAATTGCATTTGCTTTGAAATTTCTAGAGCCTTTTTAGCAAATCCATTTTGTGCATATCCGAGACCACATCTCTTTGAGGCACTTTGTCAAACACTTCATGTGCCTTGTCTATGTTTCCACATTTTGCATACATGTCTACCGGGGAAGTTGCAACTACAACATCTGAAAAAACTTCTCTATCCTTTATGATTTGATGGATGTCCATACCCTGTTCCAAAGCCCCCATTTTTGCACAGGCAGGGAGAATGGTAACAAAGGTTGGAGTCTGGATTTACACCTGGCAATTGCATTTGCTTGAAAGTTTTTGAAGCTTTGGGCATCTTTTGATTCAGAATAGCATTTATCTAACAGCAGTAACCTGCAGGCTTGACGCAGAAGAATGAGACATGGATGACCTGTTCGGTGCAAATCACCTACAAATACCAGTTCCACTCCACCGGCATTTCAGACCGGGCATATGGAAGGAACGAATAATAAATGAGTTTAAAAGTCCTACTTTTCAACTCGACATCTGCTGAAACCTGGATTTAGGTGTTCACTTGGAAAACAAATTATGAGTTACATTTGAAAGGGACAGGTTTCCTCCTCCGGTGTGCTAGGACCGGCTGGGGTTGAGAATTGTCGGGTTTCTTCCGCCGAATGCATGTCCAAGACTCCATCGTTGGCCAGCTTTTGTGAGAGTCCGCTCACCTTTCCTACAACCTCAATGGCTCCTTCAATCTTCCTTTCATCTGAATTCTGAGCCCACTGCCTTGTGTATTTTACTATCACATCCGGGGCTTCTAACAGACAAGAAATAATGAAATGGCCCACAATGCGCGGAGCATTTCACCCAACCCAACTCGTTGGTAGAACGACATTCCTTCAGTCTGGTGAAGGCAGTGTTGTACACACTTGGAATGTAGTGCGTAAGGTCTTCAACCAAGTTGTTTACTTTCTCCCGCTCTTGTGTTGTGAGCTTGCTCTCTACTATCTCTCGCTCATTCAATTCTCTCTCCTCCTCGAGCATTACTACTTCAGAGTGTATAATGCTGAGGAAGCCATGGAAATTAAATGTGCCAAAGATGTTGAGGGGGTACACGACTATGTTGGCAGGGAGTGTGCTAGCAAAGGTTGCGGAATTTGACTTTAAACCTTACAATTGCATTTGCTTGGAAATTTCTAAACGCATGCTTCCTGCACATCGCGCACTGCAGCTTGTTCCACTATGTTACGAACCAGAAATCTCTTCACGGCTTTATCCTTAGGGCAACATTTGCCGCAGTTGGAGCAACGAATGAAGTTAACATGGCCACGGCCGTGCTTGTTACGCTCTCCATTCCTCCTTTTGAACGTCATTGCTTCAGAAACCCTGATCTGCCTCCTTTGCTCGTCGCTTCAGAAATCCTGATTTGCCTCCTCTCTTCAATTCTTGTGCCTTTAGAATGAGGGACTCACGATAGTTAGTAAAGGACTCATTTAAATAAATCCTGACAGAAAAATGCGTTTTCTGAGCACAGAGGATGGGTGAGCTGATTCAGAAACCAGCGCTGGCATTTAGCAGTACGATGTCCACTAGTTTGGTGGCTGTCGATTCCAAAAATAACGCACAGGCTTCTGTTGGTAAGAAAGAAGATGACATGCAAGTCGTAATGAAAATGCAGGCGCTCGAGTTGGAGAAATATCAACAGGAAGTCGTTGATCATGAGCAGGCGGCAGCGGAAATGCGCCGCTTCTCGGAAGAAATCCATAGGAGAAACCATGACGCCCAATTCGCTCGAAGTATTCAGGACATCCCAGATGATCGATGGGAGGACGCAGAGATGATCGCACCATTACTGCGAAAAGATAATACCTAAGCGAAGGTGGCAAGAAGTAGATGGGAGCATTCAAGGAGGTCAAAAAGCAAAGGGAAACAATCGAGGAAAAAACGGGTTCAATCGTCTCCCAGACGATTCCGGCCGCTGATCATCTTTTTAAGCTTGGTCCTTTTCAATAGGAGCTCTACAGTAATTAAGTAGATGAAGCTAGCGATAATATATGTTAATGCATTTTAATGCGTAGATCATTTCCTATTTTTTATTTCTTCTTGTCGTCTCTCATTGTTAGTTGTGACTTTATTTCCCTTGGATAGGCATTGGTCTCCTTGTAATTTTCTCGTCACAAATCAAAACAAATAATTAAACACTTTCCCATTTTAAGCTTTAGTGGATGTGGTTCATGATGTCATTGCATACAAGGAATAATGCATATTAATTTATATGAATCATGCAACTCACCCCACCTTGCATTCATTGCTAAGGTGTTAAATCAGCTATATAGATGTAGTAAGGAAGTTAGTTGCTCTCAAACTAGTGACAACCTTGGGGTTGAATCAACAATATGGGTTTAACTACCAATTTCATGTGTTTGGTTTATAGCCCAACCTATAGGAATGCCCTCCTAAGTCTAAGTTGAGTTCAAATCGTAGGAGAGAAAACCCACTCTTGTAGAGTTGACCTTAAACCCTCCATTGTTTTGTTGATGAACCATTTTCACCCACTTGATGACAACCATGGCCTTGTGAGTGAAGTTTGGTTCTAGGAAGTGAAGCAACAATTTTAGGACCCAACATGTACAACCAATCCTTGTTCCATAAAGAAATTCCTTTGCACGCAAATTTGTCTAACACTCTTGAATTGTTTTGCAGTTTCTAAATGATATTTTGTCTGTCCATATCCTTCTCTCATTCTTTTTTTATCATCCATCCAATCTACATATAGTATATGTTAGAATTAGGTTTTGTACACCTTGCATAATGCTTATAATGTTTAATTTATTATTATGTGTGTGGTGCACCTAGGGGTACCTAGATGAATGTGCATCACTAGGGGTTATAATGTTGGGGCCATTTTATGTTGTATGTAACATTGGGACTTAATTGTAAAATGTAATTATTTAATATTGGGGAATAATAAAATATAATAAAGTACCCAATATTAAATGTGGGGTCACATAATTGTAAGCTCTGGTTTTGGGAACATGGTTTGTGTAATACCACTTGGTGGTTTTGTGGGAGCTTGTTTCTATAAAAGCAACCACAAGGGTAGTTGCCTAGAGTTGGAGAGTTTGTTGTAGGTTAACAGGTTGAGCTTGTGCATGTGTGAGGGTTTGAAGCATGGCATAAGATGTGTGGATTCATGCTTGGTCACATGGAATGCATAGATAGCTTGTGCTTCAGAAGTGTTCATGGAGTCTCTGCAGATGTATTGTAATGGGTTTTCATTGCTGAATAATACATGGAGTGTGGATGCTTTTGAAGGCTAGGTTTTTCCCTCTTAAGGGTTTTCTCAGGGTATATCTTGTGTCATCTTCCATGGGTATGTTGTC
>VDFB02181971.1:0-27794 GCA_007258455.2 Sequoia sempervirens
CATAGGGGATAAGCTTTCAAAAAATTGAAAATTACACATCAAATTTTACAAACACCTGACGATACATTAAATTATACATATTTCGTCAGAAACTTTCGTCAGATTTTGCAGTCAAATGAGTTAGTGAAGACACATCAACATTGGAGGTAGCTACTATGACAATGCACTCAACAATGTCTACTAGGGATGTGGTTAAAGGTATGGAGCTTAGATTGGTAGAATATGAGAAAGCACAAATTGATTTGAATGATGAAGTGAATAGGTTATTAATAGAAAATGTGAAATTGAAACAACAATTGAAGGGAGCAGATCCTTTCCAAAGCACAAAACTAATAGTATACCAACCCCCTATCATCCAGACTAATACAAGTGAAATCACTGTTGAACAAGTTAATGTGCTAAAACAAGAAATTGAGAAGTTGGAAAAGAGTAATGAAGAAGCAAAGGAAAGAGCAAAGAGAGAAACCCTGAGGGTATTGGAACAGATCTTGGAGCACAGGCTTAAAATAATTGTGGAAAATTTGGAAAATGTGTATGAATGTTATGTCTCCTTGTCACAAGCAGTTGATCAGATAAAGGCCCATGTACCTATATTGGACCCCTTATTCAAGAAATGGAAACCTGTACATCACACCTTAACGAATTTGTGTAGAATTTTACAAAGGAGTTTTGAGGCCCCCATAGCTTTAAATCCTACTGAGCAAAAGGTTTGAATGGTTAGAGATGAATTTCAATACATATCTGCAGAAGAGAAAAAGATCAAGGAAATAATGGATTCATTTCACATGCTAAAGTAGTGGTTCATGCCTAAGATACTAAGGGATGATGATCAACTTCAAAAGGCTCCAAGGATTGGATAGATAAGTTTAGAAAAATTGTTCCCAACTGCCTCACTAATATACAGAAGGATGGTGACATAAATATTCACCGCCTCAATTTAACCTTGGATGGAATAATTGCATTAGATGTTGGGTACTCAAAATTCATCATGGATACCAAAGGATTATTAGACAGTAGATGGAAGAGTCACTTGGCCAATACACAAAAAATATAGGAGTAAAAATGGCTTCATGATTACATGTTGTACCAATGGGAGGACACATATCTAGCTCCCCCAAAAGAATAGGCCTTGCAATGAAGTACCAAGCCTTGTAGATACTATCATGGAGAGATGACCTTGCCAAATCTAAATGATCACAGGTACCTTATGATGAGTAATGGACTTCTGTATCTTGTGAGGGTTGTGGACTTTGACATCTGATAAATTATCTTCAATTCTCATCTTTCATTGCTTTTAAAGTTTTATGTAATCCTATGTAAAAAATGATAATTAATAATTTTTTATTTATGTTAAAAGTGGGTAACTGACAAGACACTTTTTGACATGTTAGTCAAGACAAAATTTTGAAATGTATTGTAAAATATTTTTGAAGATCAATAGAATGAAGTTATAATTGTTGGAAAAATTCTGGTTTCAATTGTTTGTTAAAGTGAATTAATGAATGTTATCTTGTTGTCTCCAATTTGATCTTTCCTTGTTATTTAAATCAATATATCAAGAGTATATCTGGTTTATCAAAACACATTTGCTTTCAAACAATTCATTTTGTACTACATTTTGGTGTCAAATCTTTGGTAATTATGGTTAGTTTCATCACATTCAAATTTTGATTTCTAGGAAATTATATACAGTAAATAGATTGATGGTTGTTTGGATAGTGAAATTAGCTCTCTTAGAAATTAATTGAAATATTTTGTATTGAAATATCTAGAAAGACTATTTTAATTAAAGAGGATTTTGTGGTTATTTTTCTAACAATGATTTTATAGTGCAACTAGCTTGCTATTTTCATTCAAGATAAAAGTCATGATCAAAGTCAAGCACATACCAAGAAGATAGTACTCTACTTCAAACCCTCAACCTCACTTAGTTTAGTCTACTTACATGGGGATATTAAGGAAGTTTCTAAACAATTAATATATATCATTTTTTGTTTGTGAAGGAGAATCTTGTGAGATCCAATATGGCAATGGATCAATATTCAATTTCTTTTTTGCTAGTACTGAACAAGTTTAGGGTGTTGCAACAACCAATACGTTATAATTCAAAACATCAAAGTTTATAGTTATGGTGGCTGATATAGATCCTCATGTCATTCTTGATGCTTTGATTTCACTGGCCAATGATAAGGTATTGATTTTTTTCTATCTCCTTGTACCATTTTGAATTTCAACATTATTGCAACCTTTTAAGATGTTAGATGGGCATTGCAACATTTTTAGGTGAACTCCATGTGCCATGCAATACCTGAATCATTCCTTAATTTGTGAGAGGCTTTCCTTCATTCGTACCTAATATGTTTCAACCATTCACTGACAATCTTTACATCATGTAGATGTTACAAAGGTGGATTGAAGGGATCGAAACCAATAAAATGAACACAATTTGATTCTTATTGTATAGGGCAGTAATCACATGGGTAAAATGGTGGGATTGAAACTAATGAAATGATGTTTGACATAGTACAAAATCCTTTTAACTGTGAAGTTTTCCCACCATCAAATCTCTTGACTTGCTACCTTTTTTTCTAATTTTGATGAATTGTAATAGAATAAACCTAATTAACTTGCATAGGAACATCAAATTTTTGGACTTATACTAACGATGAGTTCTAAACCATTTGGTGATGTTTTTGTGTATTTTTTCAAGTAGTTGTTTTCTTGCAAGTTCAATGGATGCCTTAAGTTTTTTTATTAATCATTAGTTTTAAAATTACCATTGTAGAAAGTACCTTATGTGTTTGTTCCTTCAAAAGTTGAATTGGGTGGTGCTTGTAAAGTGAATGGGGAAGATGATATCAGAGTTGGGAAACTTGTTGTGAAACATCAAGTTAGTAATTTTTGGATGTTAAGGATTCCCAGTTGGATATCAAAAATATTTTCTCATCAACTTAATTTTGAATTTATGTATAAATAGATTCTTTAATGGTGCAGGTCTTTACTAAGACAACACATGAAACAAGGTTGACATTTTTGTTGTCCAAGTCTAATGGAATTATTGGGCTTGGTTTCTATTAAATTTATGTTGATAATGTTGTTCCAATATGCTTAGTGTTGATAGCCTTCATTCTATAATATGTCAACTTCATTCTATAATCTGAGTGTATCACCTTTCTTAAATTTTCAACAAGATTATGAAATCAAGGGTTCAATATGAATATTTCAGGCCTATGTTTTTGATATGATAAGAAACATTTATATGTTGTTGTGCCCTTTACACAATGATCCAAAATGGCAAAAAAATATCAAGTCTAGAAAATAAAAACAACTAGCCAAAAAACATAGACATAACAGACTAACAACCGACAGTAACACCACACAACAACAACAGACTAACTAGCATTCTCCCAATTTTGAGAGAGGAGATTGACAACATCATCCCCGACCCATTTGAGGCCTTCTTCAACAATCTTCTTATCCATCACATCCTTCATCACAACAGAGAGGGTGCTAGTAACACAGTGGACCAACTTGACAATGAACTAGGTCAAGCCACTAAACTTCTTCTCCATCTTCCCCATCTACTCCTACAACACATGAAGCTCCTTCCCTTTATCCACAGTCTTCACAATATTAGCATGCTCCACATCCAAAGGGTCAACAGACTAGAAGCTGAGTCCTCATTAAGCATTTTGTTGAAGTCCACAAGGTTGCGAGGCCCTTCAACAAACTCCTCCTCCACTTCCTCAGACTCCTCCACATTCCTAATACCCTTGCTATCAGACCAATCCTCATCAAAATCAATTTCACTAATGTACACTTTCTTGTTATTTTTTTCCAACCTTCTAGATCTCCTAATGTTGGTATTTTCAACCCCAGTCTCCACCATAGTAGAAACCATAGTATCCCCCTTGGAATCCCATCCCTCCACATTCTTTCCTCTATTGTTTGTGGTCAACACCTCCATCAAACCCTTCCCCTCATCCTTCACTTTCTTCTTAGTAGTAGGTTTGTCTTCAGTCTTGGAAATGGTAGACTTAAGCTCACAAAAACAAGCCACAACATTAGACTGGGAAATCCCTGCACTCCCCTTATTCTTCTTGGAAATCAGTTTAGGCTTAGGGGTTTCAACATTCATCAGAGGGGTTTTTCTTTTGGGACCCTTAGACGAAGTTAGGGAGATATTGGTCTGAACAGGGGGTTCAATTTCCACTATAGAAATAGAGGAGATGGGTTTGGGTGGGCAGAGCATGAGATGAAAATGCTAAAGCCTCAAAATGAGGCCTTGGTGGAGTGGCAGGGGAGGAGGATCCTCAGGGTTTTGGGCAGTAGACTCAATGTACTTCTCAACAGAGCTTTCCAAATTAGTAAGTAAGAAAAATAGGAAGATTAACAAAATTTTGTGGTGGAGGTGATTCAAAAGAGGAAAATGATAAAAATGGTATGTTTTATATCTACCTTCTAAGGTGATGTACTTCATGAGAGGGAGATATACCTCATCCCAAGGCCACGAGAGAGCTTCTCTTTCAAAACTAGACTAGTTGCGAACAAGTTTTTCATTACCCACAAAGAAGGAATTTAGGCTTTCATTGTCTTGGTCCTTAGTGTGCTTAGGGTACTTATTTTTGGTACACAACAACCCCATCACTTGAGCAATCACCTCCTCACTCATCTCGAAGGATATATTTCAAGCCTATGTTGAACACTCTGTTTAAGGTATTTGTTGACAAGGCTACAATTTTTTAATTGATTTATCTTTCTACTGTGTTTGGAATTTCTTTTGTAAAATTGCAATAAATAATGCACTTTTATTCTTTCTAAATTAAGAATAATATTAATTTTTTTGGTTGTATTGAGGTACAACTTCATTCATGGCAGAAAAGGAAACACCCTGTTGCTCATATCAAATGGAACATTGCATATAAAGGAGGAAATATTCTAGCTGGGTTATTGTTGACTATGTTGAAGGTTGAGAGAGCTTCATAGATGGGACATGATCGAAACTCTCCTTGGATTCTACATGTTACAACTTTCTCCAAGAAGATTTCCCATGTTGTAGAATTTTTAAGAAATGAAAGGGTCATGTGCTCGCATTGAAGGGCTTCAAGCATGCATTTCCATCATTGCAAAAGTCTTTTAGAGAAGTTTCTTTCTTGCAATATTTTTTTTGTAATATTGTAACTCATATTTTTAGTATTGTGACTGAAAATAAGAATTTTAATACTCTATTTGTAAGTTGTAACTAGAACACCTTTCTTTTATTAATACAATTCACCAATTTTTCCTTTTCAATGACTGTCTTATTGTGTGCAATTGATGATTGATGTGTATTTTTGTGTTTTATGCTTAAATCCTCAAATATAAGTCAATTAAAATGACTAAATATACTACTAATTGACATCAATTAATAATTAAATTCACTAAATATACTACCAATTGACAAAAAATAGTGAACAGTGAATAAAAATGACTAAATATACTACCAAATTGATCAAAATGATGATTAACATTAATGAATAAATACACTACCAATGCATAGAAATCAGTGAATAAAAAATGACTAAATAAGTGACCAGTTAATAGAAATCAATGACTAAATATATCAATGAATAAAAAAATGACTAAATAAGTGACCATATTACAACAATCATTGACTAAATCAACAACTAAATAAGTGACCAGTTAAATATATCAGTGAATAAAACCTGACTAAATAAGTGACCATATTACAACAATTAATGACTAAATATAATAGTGGAAAAAAAGTGACTAAATAAGTGACTAGATCACATCAATGCATGACTAAATCAATGACAAAATATGGGTATGTGCAGGATCATGATGAGCCAAAAAGTGGCAATATGATGGGTATGTGGCTGATGACTATTTTTTCACCTAAAATTAATGAAACAAAAAGGGTTTTTAAAAGATATTCTCACCTTTCCAACGATATAAATTATATTTTAATTTGAATTTAATAAGTAATTATTATTCATTTTCTATTCAAATTACAACTACAGTCCTGATTGATAGGTTGATTGAAAAATATTTATAGATTTCAAATGGTATCACATTTTTTGAATCCAAAACATGCATCACATTCTATGCTTCACATAATATAGGATTAAAAAAAAATGAATTTCATGAAATTTTGACCAAGTTAAGGTGGTCAGACGTACGAGTTTTTATATTTTTTAAAAAGTTGTAATAAAAAACTCATAATTAATTATTTACTTAGAAAAAAATTGAAAAACATATGCATCACATCAAGGCATGAATCCTCTACTTATATCTAAAATATTATAAAAAAATATTATCATTTTATTGTGGTCAAGGTGGTCAGACAGACACCTACTTCTTATTTTTTCCCTGAAATTTAAGTACTGCTGCATTGAAATTTCAAGTTTTCACCAAATAGATTTTTTTAAACAAACCTAGTAGTTTAGAAACTACATTAAATTTGCTATAGATTCTATTCTTACATATTTTTAAAATAATATAGATAATTTATTCAAATTTTTACGTCAAGTTTCCTAACTCTGATTTTTCTAAAATTTTTGCCACTTAAGGGCATGTTTTTTCCATGATGATCATGCACATACCCATATACTACCAAATTGATCAATCAAAACAACCAATAAATGATTAAAAATGGTTTAGTCATCAATCTAGTTGTGTTATATATGACTGGAAATAAATTATTAGTGGTCACATGACCAACTATAGTAATTTATAAGCAGATTTCAGTATTTTTTTAGTAGTTTATTGTTGTTTCTATACCAGTGGGAAGAGATAGAGGTAGGGATGGAAGCAACATTGGAAAAGAATGTTATAGTCTCAGAAAACAAACATCCGATGAGAGAATTTTTCTCTCCTTGAACACAATGAAGATACTATCATGGAATGTCAAGGGTATTAATGCCCCTGAAAAAAGAGCTCAAATCAAGCATCAATTGGATGCTTATAGAATTGATCTGATAGCTCTACTTGAAACTAAAATGTTAGAATTCCTATATGGTTCTTCAATCAATAAATGGTCTAAGTGGAAATCAAGTCACTCACCAACATAAGGGGAATTTGGGGGTCTTATCACTTTATGGAATGCTAAAACAATGAAAGTTGAATTAGTCAAAAATGAGAGAAATTGGAAGCTAATGAGGGTGACAAAAATTGATTTAATTTTTTGGCTTATAATTTTTTATGGTCTGATGGCAACAACTAGTAAGAAGCAATTGTGGGATGTTCTAACATAGGCTTTGGATGATATAGGGGAGGAAAAAGTAATATTAGTTGGATATTTTAATGTAATAACATCACTACAAGAGAAGAAAAGAGGAATTTATCCTCCTTATAAAGTAATAGAGGACTTCAAATCTTTTATACAAGATAATACTTTAATGGATATACTGTCTAATAAGGGAAAATATACTTGGACAAAACATAGGAAGGATTTCCTACAAATTGTGAAACAGCTGGATAGGTTCTTAACTACTCCAAATTGGTTTGCAAGGAAGTCTAATTTAATCTCAAAGATCTTTCCCCTTACAAGATCTGATCATTATACAATATCTTTGGATATAATATTTGTTGTCTCTTCTTCGAAGTGGAAACCATCCTTCAAATTTGAAAAGATGTGGTTTAGGCATCCACAAATTTTCCCCCTTCTTTGTCAATGGTGAGCAAGTGCTCCATATATAAGAGGCTCCAAAATGTTTCAATTATGTAAAAAATTAATGCATGACAAACAAAAAATTATTCAATGGAATATTCATGTATTTAAGAATAGTTTTGAGTAGAAAGAGAAGGTGTTCCAATAGCTAGCACTAGTAAAGGAGAAAATTATATCACAAGGCATGGATGCAATCACTTTTGAGCAACAAAAAAAGTTGCAATCATAATGGGAAAAGCTGATTGAAAGAGAAGAAATATATTGGAGGTAGAAATATCAAGAGTTGTGGCTAAAAGAAGGTGATCATAACACAAAGTTTTTTCATCTATCAACTTAGACTAAGATATCCATGAACTCCATATTTACAATCAAAGATAGTATCACATTCACCATGCTCATTAAGGAAGAGGAAATTAAAAATGAAGGTGTAATATTTTTCTTAGATCTCTTAATTGATCCAGTTAATAGGTCACCTACACCAAATAAGGATGGTGAAAAACTCTTATAAGCTATTCCAAAATTTATTCAAAAAGAAGAAAATTATTACTTATTGAAGCCATTTACCCTTGAAGAGGTAAAGAAAGTGATATTTTCACTTTCGCCAGATAAGGTCCCAAGGCTTGATGGTTTTATAGCTTTATTCTTTCAAAAGTGTTGGGAATTCATTGGTTTTGATTCCCAATAGGAAATGATGAATTAAAGTTGAGGAGGTCTTGTGGCATACCTTGTGTTTGTTTCCATGGCCTCCTTTGTGCTATATAAAAGAGCTATCCATCATATCTTTCAATTGGATGAAAATCAGGTTTCTCAACTTTATCTTGCTGGATATTACCCACTTTCTTGCATTTATAGGGTATGTGCAGGATCATCATGGAAAAAATAGGCCCTTAAGTGGCAAAAAAATTAGAAAAATCAGAGTTAGGAAACTTGACATAAAAATTTGAATAATTTATCTATATTATTTCAAAAATATGTAAGAATTGTATCTGTAGAAAATTGAATGTAGTTTCTAAACTACTAGGTTTATTTTAAAAAAACTATTTGGTGAAAATTTGAAATTTCAATGCAATAGTACTTAAATTTCAGGGGAAAAAATAAGAAGTGGGTGTCTGTTTGACCACCTAACCACAATAAAATGATAAAAAATTTATAATATTTTATATATAAGTAGAGAACTCATGTCCAAATATGATGCATATTTTTTAACTTTTTTCCAAGTAAATAATTAATTATGAATTTTTTATTACAACTTTTAAAAAATATAAAAAACTCATATGTATGACCACCTTAACTTGGTCAAAACTTCATGAAATTCAATTCTTTTTTTTTAATCTTATAATATGTGAAGCATAGAATATGACACATGTTTTAGATTCAATAAATGTGATACCATTTGAAAGCTATAGATGTTTTTCAATCAGCCTATCAATCAGGACTTTAGTCATAATTCAAATAGAAAATGAATAATAATTATTTATTAAATTCAAAGTAAAGAATAATTTATATTGGTTGAAAGCTGAGAATCTCCTTTAAAAATACTTTTAGTTTTATCAATTTTGTGTAAGAAAAAGTCGTCAGCCACATACCCATCATATCGCCACTTTTTGGCCCATCATGATCTTGCACATACCCTACAATTTGCTTTTCTTTTCCTACAGTTTGGACAGTATCCAATGAGCATGGCCTCAACTTCCTCCTACTTATTCTTGATGTGGAGAGTATCCAACTGAGTTTCTAAATGGATAATAATGCCCTCCTTCGTGTTGGACAATAGGTTGCTTAACTCTATCTTTGAAACCCCTGTAGATGATTTACCAATAGTGGATGTCTTATCTCATCTTGGTCTTTTAGTGAAGGTCCTAGAATAATTCTTGTAGACCTTATTGATATCTTGAAATGGTATATAAGAAATATCTCTTTTCTAATGATGTTTAGGGCATTCATATAGTCATCATTGAATCCCCTCAAAAAGACTAACTTGAGGGACTCTTCAGACAACTTGTTTTGTGGGTTTTTCTTTAGAGTAAATTGAAATATTTTCACATAATCTTCTAATGTCTCATCATCCTTTTGTGACATTCTGAAAATATCATCTTTCCTCATATCAAGTCCCCTACAATAGTCTTTATACCTCTATAATAATAATGTTTTCATAGTGTCCCAATCAGGAACAACATCCCTGCCTAATCCCATGAACCATCGTAGGGTTGCATCTTTTAGAGTTGTAGGGAAGAGTTTGAGCCTACAAGCATCAGAAGTATAGTCATAACTTTTGCACAAGAAATCAAATTAAAACAAAAATGTATACATGGGTCCTTAGTCATTAACCCATAAAAGACTGGTAAGGCTAAAGGAGGGATGTTCTTCAACACCGTATCCCTTTCCTGGTTAGCGATTGGGAACTCAAATGTTTCATGTTCAACATCATCATCCACCGCATCCCCCATGGTGTAGTATGTTACCTCTGTAAGTGTAGTAGATGTTGGTGATAGAGAAGTTTCTTCTTCAATATTACCCTCGCTTTGAGCTCACCAATTTCTGCTATAGCTTCTTGGCATGAAGAGGGAAGGAATATACCCAAAGAATCTCTCTACCTCTGAATACATGAAATATGGATTTATATAGCAGTGGTCCTACACAATGTTAGTGTAAATTCCAATGTTGAAAAATATTAAGTGGGTAAGTGCAAAAATATGGTTCCTGTTGATGCCAAAAATTGATGAGGTAACAGTGTCTTATGGGAAACTTAGTTTGTGGGGGACCTTTTGTGCTAAATTGAGTGATCTACAGGTTTTTAGAGAAGTTGATTTCTTCTATAATGTGGGGTTGGAAAGGGAAAAGGAAACAAATGTAATAAAATAAAGTCTAACCTAAGGTGATGCACCAAGACTTAATGATAGGCACGATAAATCATAGATTTAAGGGTCTGAATGGTGTTTGTAGTGTTCCAGAACATCAAAAACTTAAGATTACAGTATAGAAAATCCATTCATTGACATAAAATAATATTGCGTACATTCCTACTGCCAAGAAGAGTCATTAGACATGGTCTAGGTTAGAAAATTTTCATTCAACATATATAGAAGTTCTTAAATGAAATATCCAGACAATAAAAAGCATAGTTTACAATTTGACCAAATAGCATGAAAAAACATAAAGGCCTAACAATTGGCATAGTCTGAGAGTTTTTTGCAATAAAATAAAACAACAATAAAGGCCTGGTGTCTTTTACTAAAACCAACATTTTTCTTCAAATTCCAGACCCTTTTCTCACAATAGAGAAAAGTATATATAGCAGGAAAAAACCCCCACCGTTTCGAAGAGCAGCAACAGAAAAGATTTCGCAATCCCCTAGCAATGATGCAAGAATCAAAATATTCTCAAAGCCATTGCAACAGAATCAATCTGGAACCAAGCATCCGGTCACTCCAGACGCAGGTGCATCCTCTGCAAATGATGGTGGTGGTTTTGGTTAGGCCTAATCAAACAAGTGTCATCATCCTGTGTGAATGATTGACACACAGTGGCCAATAGCATCATTAGGCTTGTCTGGTCTATTGCTCAAATATGAGATTCACTGGCTAGGCACGTGGCAACCTTTCATTTTCTGTATGAACCTCTCTTTTTCGCCGTTGAATACTTATGTTAATGCTACACGTGTTGAATGGGCATGTGTAGGATCATCATGGAAAAAATAGGCCCTTAAATAGCAAAAAATTTAGAAAAATCAGAGTTAGGAAACTTGATGTAAAAATTTGAATAAGTTATCTATATTATTTCAACATGTAAGAATAGAATATGTAACAAATTGAATGTAGTTTCTAAACTACTAGGTTTATTTAGAAAAAATAAAAATGTATTTGGTGAAAATTTGAAATTTCAATGTAGTAGTACTTAAATTTCAGGGAAAAAATAAGTAGGTGTCTGTTTGACCACCCTAACCACAATAAAATGATAATAATTTATAATAAGATTTTAGATATAAGTAGAGGACTCATGTCCCGATGTGATGGATATTTTTTTGTAATTTTTTTCAAAGTAAATAATTAATTATGAATTTTTTATTAAAACTTTCACAAAATATAAAAACTAGTATGTCTAACCACCTTAACTTGGTCAAAACTTCATGAAATTCAAATTTTTTATTTTTTAATCTTTTAGTATACGAAGCATAGAATGTGACACATATTTTGGATTCAAAAAATTTGATATTGTTTGAAAGCTATAGATGTTTTCCAATCAACCTATCAATTAGGACTTTAGTTGTAATTCAAATAGAAAATGAATAATAATTATTTATTAAATTCAAAGTAAAGCATAATTTATATTGGTGGAAAGCTGAGAATCTCCATTAAAACCCCTTTTTGTTTCATCAGTTTTGGGTTAAAAAAAGTCATTAGGAACATACCCTACACATACCCATCATATTGCCACTTTTTGGCCCATCATGATCCTGCACATACTCGAATGAGCAGAGTACTTCATCAATAATGGAGGGAATGATCACCAGCTAGGCACAAAAGAGATGCATGGCAGCGTTTCACTACCTGCGGTTGTTACTTTATCTCTATGCTAAAAGATTTGTGAAAAAAAAAAGTAGCAAGTGTACACCACAGATAGCAACTATGGGGCCCGCCAAAACCTTTTAGGAATGAGGGCTTCATGGCACCTAAGTGGAGCTCGATGAGGTAACAAGAAAGCATGATCAAAAGTATCCCGCAACCACAACATGTGGAAGCATAGTAGAGTTTTCTAGGATGCAAAAGGAATGCAGAGACTTAGGGTTGCGAGGAGTAGACACATGGAGTGGGAGAGAAAAACCTAGATAAAAGGCTTAGTGGACTTTGTGATGCACAGGCCGACGCATAGAGGAAAATACACCCGAAGGGAGCTGGTTAAATATTTATTAACAACTTTTGGCGACTATCAGGGATGTTTCGACTAAGGAACGAAGAACCCAAAATTTTTTTGGTTTATAGTCTAGAGTGTCATTTCATTAGATAATGGAGTCAGAGATTGGAAAGGGCCACTTGCAGAGGTGACCATTCATCCTTAGATGGCTTCACCATGTTGCGCAAATTCTCTTACACTCCACGTAGATCAATAGTTTCTCTGTGAGGCAACGCATTAAGTAAACCGACCCTACTTAACAATGAAATAGTAGTTGTGCAAGTGAATGAATCACTCCCTCAATGTTAGTCATCGTGGGAGGATGACTGAATTCTCTAAAAGCCTCCAGATCATTTTCCTTCTCTTCTATCTTTTCTGCAATCTTCTCGGTCATGGCAATAGAGCTATCTTCAAGGAAAGGGGATGGAAAACCCATCCTGTTTAACTCAAAGAAACTCCCCCATATGTTGTCTAGTGTCTTGCTCAGAATAGTCGTGGTTGCTTTAGAGTACTGGAAGGAGGAGTGGAAATGGATGAACTTATTTTCTGTTTGAGCAACAACATCCCAATCTTCAATACTCACTCTGGTGAGGTTTTCATCAGAGACCGAGTATAGCTCGGTGAGTAGATCTTTTTCTTTTGAAACCTTCTCCAAGATGAACCGTGGGAACTGTTCAATCATATCATGAGCCTCCTAGCTTAGCTTTGATGCCTTGGTGATGAATCAGAGGGTAGGCTGTAGTGTTAGGAAAAAGGATTGAATATTTTCCCATTGAGAGATGTACAAGTGCCTAACCAACAAAATGATGTTTGGCTGTGTAGGGGAAGATAGGAGAGAGCTTTTAAGAGAAGCAATCTCTGCATCTTTTGAAATAATGTCCTAAGCCAATTCTTCCCTTTTTCTTTTTCTCAGATGCTAGCTATTCTATAGATTTTCTCATTTCTTTATTCCAATTCTCCTCCGCTCGGGAGTGATTTGCTAAGTGCATGTCTAGAGAAGACTTTGTCTCTTGGAGTTCTTCTTCTATTTGAGCTTTTAGACCCTTAAATTCAACCTCTTTTTCTTGTATTTTCTACTCATATTTAGCCTGTTGGTGCTCCAACGCTTCATTTCTCTGCGCCATTCCTTGACTATACTCAAGGAAAATTCGCTCCAGTTTTTCATTCTTCAGTCATAGATTTTGTTCTGTCTCCTGATTCTTAGACCATAGCTCTTTTACCATGGCAGGGTTAGTAGCCTGAATCTTCACAAGTTCACCCTGAAGTCTATTCCTCTCATCCTCTATTGCCAACACCCTTTCTATCATACATGCAACATCTGCCTCTAGGGATTTCTTTTTTTTCTCCAAAAAACTAACCCTTTCTCTTGCTGTTTTAAGCTACTCATCCTTCTTCTTTAGCTAGCGGCCAGTTTTAAGGAAGTCAGAATCCCATTGTGTTTCCTCCATGATTTCAACCTTATCCTGTGGTCAGACCACCTTCATGTCGAGCCCTACCGCATATATCTCATAATCTTTCAGGTGCATTTCCCCCTGAGGGTTGGTTACTCTCGAGTACATGGTTGCAAACTTCAATTCCTGTCAGGCCTCATCATAAAGAGTGTATTTTTGGCTCAGCAGAAGTGTTATTATAATTTTCCCTACGCTTTCGCATTCTACTTGCATGTGCCTCCTTTCCACAATCAATTTATGCCATAAAATCGACTGTCGACGAAACTAATCCACTTGCAAAAGGAGCACCAGAAGGTAGGGCATAGGGATAGGTAACTCTCATGGGTGTGGGCATTTGTTTCTTCTAGAGAGTGATAGTTTGCGGGGAGAAGTGGGGCACATTCCAAAGTTTTGTTTGAGGCCCAATAGAAGGGCTAGTCACTTGTAATGACTGAATTGGTGAGTCAGCCGCATGACTCATAGGTTGGGATGGTGGAGGAGTTGTTAATGTGGTGTTAGCCTATTGCGATGGAAGAGGATCAACAGTAATAGTGGAAGAAGAAGGGGTACTTGTAGGGGGTATGTTTTTAGAAAGCGAGGCAAGGAGATTCTAAGTGGTAGTAGCAGGTGTAAGCATCCATGGAGGAGTAAGGCCGAGTGGAGTAGTCTATGAAAATTGGGTGAAACCTCCTAAATATGTTGGATTAAAAGTGGAAGGCAGAGAGCCAGTACTCATGGCTAGGATTTCCATTGAGGTAGAGGCAGATACCAAGGAATGAGAAGCAAGGGAAGGAGAAAATTTTACCTATTGACTGGTTGATGGTGGCTCTAGAATCGTTAGTGACTCCTCCTCAGCCTCAGGCTCCCGACTAGATGCAACACTTTTCTTCCGGCGGGTTATTGCGAACCTTCTCTGATAATGCTCTCTATGCACTATCATTTTGCGGGTGGGCTCTCCCAAGCTTTGAAAGCTATTGTCATTTGTTGTAGTGATAACCTAGCTTTCTTAGCGGCCCAAGTGAGTGTATGCGAAGCCTTTGATATATTAAAGTGCACATTCATGGCCACATAGGCAAGCTATCTGGGGCCTTTCTCCTTCAGCGTAGAGGAGGCAGATGTCACCGCTTCCTCTTCCTACTCTTTGGACTCGTCCCCCGGGTCCCAGCTCTTATTAATACTAGAGCTTGGGGTTGGGTGGCCCTCATTCCACCATTTTTAAAATTCCTTGTCATCCTTCATAAGGGGCATCCAATTTTCCTGTCTCTTGGCGATACTTCCAGAAAGCCTCTATTTTTTCAGCAGCCCACTCCTCATCCTTCTTCAACTTATTGTACATTGCGTGTTCCATGTAGAAATTATCTTTGGCCACTTCCACAACAAAGTAGAACTTGTGCCATGGCCCTCTAGTATCTTGCATAGGAATACACACCAATTTGACAAAATTTTCATCCTTTTCTACCCGTGGATTATGCCGCTTCTCCCAATAAGGTCGAGGAACACGTGTAACTCTCATGTGTGGATCCGACAAGCCATTGAAAGGGTTGTAATCCCACTTATCATTTACCAGCACCAACCCTAAATAAGCTAGTTTATCCTCCAATAACTGGTCCAATTATTTTTTTAACAAAGTTACTAACTTAAAATTCTTTAGACAAGTGAAGAATCCCTTTTTCTTGACACTTTTGCTGCTATATAATGTAAAATAAATGATACACACCTACCAATACATTTCTAGTGTGAGCACCCTATTTGTGACACAGGCTGGGAGAAGGAAAGGTTGACTAGTGAAGCCCTACATCTAGAGAATAGTGAAATCTGTTCCTAAGAACCAGTCACAGGTGGGAGTGAAACTCTGCATTTATCCAGTCTGATCCTTGTCGAGCCGGATTATGTCACCTTCTCTGATTAAATCATACAAGACTGGAGTTATGAAATAGTCTAAAAATGCATAATAATCATATGATACAGAAAGAAAAGGCATCCACATGGACACTGGCTTCCTCGTACCTTGTTCATCAAAAAATGATAATTCAAAATATCGGGCGAAGAAATCAGGGTTTTGATGTAGAAACATGTGAACCAGGAAAGAAATAAATCTAAACTTTCCCTCTGCTGGGTAATTAATTATTTTTCGTATCATTTCATCTACCATGAACTCAAAAAAATCATACTAGAAGGTATCATGCTACTTGCAGAATTGGAAGGTCGGTCCTAGTTGAAAAGTTTCCACCATCTCATCGGAGTCTCGACTGCACACAAAAGCTAGCATGGACATGGCATCCTAAAAATCCTCATGTACCACACCACGCAACAATGAAATACTTGGCAATTTAGCACCTAGGATGCCTTTCTTACCAATCTCCTCCAACAAGAACTCTGAATTCTTTTTCATCACCCTCCATGTTTTTTCTCCTTTTCCAGGGTAAAAGGACTCAATGTTCTCTCTTCTTTTACTTGGGTCTAAGATGCATAGCATATGCCAAATGGCTTGTGGGGTATTGTAAACTCTTAAGTTTCGACCTTCAATGTAGTGGGTGTTAGGGTTATAACACTGGATGGAAACATCAACTATCTTCGGGAAGTAGTGCACTAGTGGAACCATGTATTGTGGAAGACCATTGTGCCAGATCTTCATTGATGTAGATGTGTCTGCCTTTGGTATTGTCAACCTTACACATGCTGCTTCTCCTAAGGAGTTAGGGTTTTTTGCAGGCGATGGATCATAGATATTATCCCATTTCTCCCTAACTCTTTTTTTGTTTCTACAATCTTTCGGCCTGGTCAGCTCTGTCATATAGGCCCTCTTCAGCCTGCTTGGTATACTAGGCATAGCATGTACACCAAATCCTCATAGACATACACATCTTCAGATAACCGTATGGTTGTAAATAGCTCTTGGCAAGGGTGGTTGTAAGCATATCCAGAGCTAAAAAAAAAAACTCTACACCTCTAGCTTTGGCGTTTGTGAAAATACTTTGAATCATTAAGCCTTTTCATGCAATATTTGGCTATCTTTCCTCAAGGTGGTAGATGAAAGCATGCTTTTTGCATTTAATTCGGCATGTACCGTTAATTTTGCAATTCATGCAAAATGAACTACTTGCCATTTTGAGGTGGCAGGAGTTTATTATTGCATTCGACAACCATGTGATATGATGTGGTTCCCTTGAAAATTGAGCTAGAAATTTTCTTTCTAACCTTGAGTTAGTATGTGCTGGTAATTAATATCCTGGCCAGAATGATTATGCCAAAGCAAATGATCATGGCCTAAAAAGATATGGATATTGCCTTGGGATCTGGGAAATGCCTATGAGATGGCACAATAACCTACGACCGTGCAACTTACTGTCAATGAGCGCCACCTTTTTAAAGCTAATTAATTAGCTCCTATTAATCTAGCATGCATTGAACCATACCTTCGTAGATGCAATTGGTCTGAAAATGTGAGAAAATGCAGGAACGCCTTTCAAGTTGGCATCTAGTTATCATCACATTTTCTCAAAGCAGATTAACATGTGTCTTGTCATTTTTTCTATAAATAGGCCGGTAAGTAGTGAGGAAATCATACTTAGCATTTGAGCAGTGATAGGTTGTTAGTAGAGTTTTAAGCAAGTTTTTTCATAGGCTAGGTGATAGGTAAATTTTAGTATTGGCTAAAAATCATAGGCATAGTGTCAGAATCATGGATACTCCTATTCGTCTAACCTCTTATAAGTCGCAAACAACATTTCTAGGGGACGTTTCTACTAGGCAGCTAAAAAAAATGACCAAGAATAAGCATTCCTTGGTCTTGATAGCCATAAAATGGGTTCTAGGTAAGGACTACATAGAATATGAGGACAAGTATCATGTGAATACTGATATATGTTCCCACTTCGTGGCGTCTATGTTAGACATCAACATCCCCAGGCCTCTCATCATGAAGCTGGTCAAAGAAATGTTTCCCAAAAAGTGCATGAATGGCCTTGGTGAAGTTGTTGCTCATGCTGCATATGGGGTAGGTCTATCTTCAGCCAGCGACCTCTGCCGCTATATCGAGGAAGAAGCGGTAGTTGTATGGCTACCATTTCTTAGTGGATTCCAACTTCAAAAACGTGATGAGCATCGAAAGAGGGTTACCCAGGCCTTGCACTTCTTGTTCCATAGTTACAACATGATACCGTTCTACGACGTCGATTGGTATACCGACTTCAGAAACCTGGTATTTTCCCCGCCAATGGCAGTTGTGCCGAATGATACTACTTTTGCTGCTGAAGAACCTACTGACGAGAAAGAGGTAGATGCTACCATTGATGTGTCAATTGCTACCTCTCGTGCCCGTGGATGAAAACCCTCTCTATTCCTAAAAAATGCCTCCCAGTTTTCTCTATTTCCTGTTGTTGCATAGAGCGCCTGCCCTATAGTTTGTATATAAGCTTGAAAAAAGGCTATCATTTTGCATATGTAAAAGAATAGCTCGAATAATTGTATACTTTTTTGGATTATGGCTTCCCCAACCATTTTGCAATGTAAAAACCAAAGAATATATAAATAGATATATATCTTTATAAAAAAAAATCCATTGCTCTTTCTTTCATTCTGCATTTCAGTTAGCATATGTGTTATTTCTTTGCACATGGGTGTATTTTATGTAAAGAAGTCTTGCTATTCCACCTTCTGTAATAATGGGTTAATTCCACAAAAACAAAAATCAATTTCAAAAAAGACCAGCCAAAGAAAGGGAAATAAAATAAAAGCACTATTCACATATGTACAAAAATAGAACTCGACACCTAATGGAATAGCTTAAGATGAATCCCATTAACCGGGATTCCTAAAGGTTCCTGTTCCATACTTTCTAACTCAAAAGCGTTATGCTCCTTACACCAAATGATTTTAAAGGGACCCTCCCATAGGCTATCAAATTTACCATGCTGACCTGGCTTAGCAGCCCTTTTATCATATTTCAGTATTAAGTCTCTGCACTTTAAGCCTTGGTCGGAAGCCTTCTTGTCAAACCATCGCTTGACCACTTGTTGATGGTCTATCATGGCTATTAGGGAGTTCTCTCTTTTTTCCTGTAGTGCCAACAATTTGGCAAGATGAACTTCCATGGTGCCATTTTGTTCTATCTCGAGGGATTTCAACAATTGGAGTGTCAGAATCTCCATAGATATAGGTAACAATGCCTCTTTCCCGTATACAAACTCATAAGGAAAAGTCTTAAGGACTTGATTAGGAGTTATGTGGTTTTCCCAGAGCACTGCTCAGAGGTTTTTATGCCATTCCCTCTGGTGTTTCAAACCAATTATTTTAAGGAGTTGAACTAGGCTCTTGTTTGTTGACTCCGCTAGGCCATTTCCCTGTGGGTAATAATTTGATGATGTCTTGAGGAATATGCCATTCATTAATGTGAAGTGACACACCTTTGTGCCTAGGAAAGCTCTGGCATTATCAGAAATAATAGTCTTCGGAGGGCTGAACCTTGTCACTAGCTCTTCGAGGAAATCTACAATCTTTGTTTCTGTTGCACTTTTAAGTGGAACAACCTCCGTCCATCTTGTGAAGTAATCTGTGGCGGTTAAAATTCACTTGTGTCTGGCACTAGAAGCTAGGTTCATCCGCCACTATGGGTTTGAGAGACATTGCAGAATTCTTCCTTCTGTCAGTAAAGAACTAGCATTTTTTGCAGGATTTTACCAAAGAATGGGATTCATTAAAAAGTGTAGGACAATAGTAACCGACACATATGATTTTAATGGAGGTGGTCTTAGAATAGAAGTGTTCTCCTGAAGCGCTATTGTGGAATGCATCAAGGATCTTCTTTGCTTGCTCCAAAGTAACACATCGCAGGAGAAGACCATTGAAATTTCTTTTGAAAAAGGACTCCCTCTACTAGCATATATCTACAATTTTGCAACTGGTAGTATCTCCTCTTTTGGGTTGAGAGACCTAGCAAATACTTTCTGGTTTGCATGAACCTCATTCTATTAGTTAGCCAACAACCCTCTGATTCTGGTTCATTTATCAAGACGAGCTCTGATTGCTCTATTGCGGCGGGTATATCCTCATTCTACACCATGTATTCACACAGTCCTCTTCCTCTAATAGTTTTAGTAGGTTTGACCTCAATGCCATATTCAAGGATCTTGCTGATCCAATTAGCTCTTTTTTTTGTGATCTCCCCTTCCATGATATATTCGCACACACTGGAATGTGTGACATACACAAACACCTTGTTACAAGAAATTAGATGGCGGAACTTTTTAAGTCCCTTCACTATTGCAAGGCCTGCCTTTAAATGAAATTATAATTCACCTCATATTCCTTTAGGGTCTGGGAGTAGAATGCCACTAGATGTTCCCCCTTTCCTTCATCATCTTTTTGGGTTAGGACAATAGCGATACTGGACTTGCTACTGAATGCATACATTAAAAAATCCTTAGATAGATCTAGATTAACTAGTACCGAAGCTATGAAATAGCTTCCTTAACCTTTTCAAAGGCTTCCCGAGCTTTGGTCATCCACTTGCATGCCTAATCCTTCTTAAGCATTAGGGTGATTGGCTTAATTATCCCTGTAAAGTTAGAAATAAACTTGCTAACAAAATTTACTTTTCCTAGGAAGGACTGAACACCTTTCTTATTCACCAGAAGGGGAAGTTCCTTGATAGCTTTCACCCGTTCGGGGTCAATTGAAATCCCTTCCTTAGATACCACATGTTTTAACAGCTTTCCTTGCGATACTCCAAATATGCATTTCTTCAGATTTAGGGAAACCCCAAACTCCTGACACTTTTGAAAAACTATTTCTAAGTGATCAAAATGACCATCCTTAGATTTAGAAAAAATACTAAGATCATCCAAGTAAATTAGAATAAACTTATTGATCAGTTTGCTGAATGCAATGTCAATCGCTAGCTAGAATGTTGCCCCTACATTGGATAAACCAAAAGGAATTTTAGCATATGCAAAGGTTCCCCACTTTGTGGTGAATGTAGTCTTGTGCTGATCCTCTTCCTTAACTTGGATCTAATTGTAGCTGGAGAAACCATCCAACAAAGAAAATATTTCAGATCCTGCAACCGCTTGTAATATTGACTCCATAGAAGGCAATAGATAGTCGTCCTTTAGGGATGCTCTGTTTAGGTCCCAAAAGTCCACAAAAAAATGGATATCTCCATTCTTCTTTCGAATCAGAACCAGATTAGATACCCAAGTACTATGCTTGATTGGGAAGACAATGCACAACTCAATGAGCTTAGTTAACTCTTAAGCCATTAACGTTTTAATTTTAGGGTTTATTGGCCTTTGTTTTTGTCAGACTAGTTTTGCACCTTCCGTTAGCTCAATTGTGTGTTGAATGATGTTGGGATCATACCCCTCCAGATCATCATAAGACCAAGCCACTACTCCATATTTTTCATAGAAACTAATGAGTCTTTCTTTGTCATAGTGCGAGACATTTTTCCCGACTCAAAGATTCTTACCATCTGAGACCCGAAGCTCCACATAATCACTTTTGTCTACTACAAACTTCCATTTATCATTTTGGGTATCATCACAATCGGAATTTTTTTTTAGAGTAACTAATCCTTTTAGAAGCTTGTTAGATTTGAGCTACATATTTTGTCCTTCATAAGCTTCGGTAATGTCTAGTTGAAGCTAATCAGTGAACTCCCCTGACTGCTGGATAAATGAGGTGATGTGTTCATCACTTTCAAAAAATTGCCAACTCTGATCATTGTCGGGGATCACTAGTCAAACTAGTACTCATACTGAATGTTCATTATGTATAAGGTCAGAGGTAGGATCAAACTGAGCACCAATCATGTCCATGCGGTCTGTATCACTATTTTTTCCTTGGGGAATAGTTTGGATGTTGAAAGCTTCAAAACCATCAACCAGGTCCTAGACTTGATGCTGATTGGATCTCATGTGAACATTCCTTGTTGTGGAAACTCCTCAGACTTGGTTGACTACCAGTTCAGAATCTCTGAACACCATTAATTGCTTAATGCCCATCTATTTGGAAAGGCTTAAAACTTGAACTAATCCTTCATATTCAGCCTGATTATTTGAGAAAGTGAAATAAAAATAGAAAGACCTTAGCAATTTTTCATTTTGTGGGGATATTAGATATATCCCCACTCCAACACCCACTTTGCTTCTTGCTTCATCAAAGTACAACACCCATAGCTCATTTTCTTGGCTACCTTCGGACTCTTTGGCAACCTTTGGAAGCACTTGGTCTCCATCATAAATTACATAGGTGCCCAATCCTATAGCATGATAATTGCCAAAAGGATCATTGTCCATGTGTTCACTCAAAATAGCATCTTTTTTGTCATCCTGGTCTCCGCTCACCTTTTCTTCCTCCAATAATTCAATGCAATACATTTCTTGCTTGGTTATAGAGGTATGTGCGACTTCAAAATTGATCAAGGCTTTGTCTGCTACATGCTTAGAATGTAAAGCCTCTGATTCTATCTTCATTTTTGTGTTGTGCTTGGTTTTGAGTATCAGATGTGACCAATCCAAGGACATGTATCTGCCCACCTTTGAATTAAATTCTCGGGATAGACAAAGGCCAAACATAGGAGGAACATCTATGATCATAGTGTCTCACAGCACTGTGATACTAGGACAAGCAAATAGAGTTAAAGGAAGTGCTTTGATGACACCTACAGTTTCAAGTTTGTTCCAATCAAGCTGCATTACCCCCCTTTTCATAGGTTAATAGTTGAGTCCTAAAGTTGCAGCTATCTGTTTAGGCATAACTGTGGTACTAGTGCTAGAATCAACCATAGCATTGTGCAATAACTTCTTTCCTATAATGAAAGTCAAGAAGAAGGGTTGGGGTTTTAACTTATCCCTAACCTCAGCAGGGGATTCCTTTGTATTGTTTGTTAAGACTTTAGCCGGTGGTATTTCATTGACAACCTCTACACTGGAAAACTACTTTTTTGGTCCTATATTGACCTCTTCCTGAAGCACCCTCTCTAATATTGTCTTTTGCTCTGGGATAGCTAGAATACCCATAGAGATACATTAGCGGATGACTTCTTCAATTTTTTTACCACATTAAAAGGTGGAAAACTCAGAGGTTTCTATTGGTTGGCTCTTGGTGTAATAATTTCCTTTCGTGGTTGGGATGGTGGTAGGGCGGTAGAAGTACAAGGAATCTAATCAGAAACACCTTTGAGTTGCAGGTTGGCTAGATGCGAAACAACTGACTCATCGGTGAATCTCCTCTTTGAGCACATGTTATAATCATATTGCACTTGCGGTGTTTTGGGTATGAACACATCATTAGAAAACACCGTTTCTTCTTCCTCCATCTAGGAGAAAAGTGTGTGATTAGGAGCAATATCAGATTCTTGTTCTAAAGACATTCCTTGCATTTGCACAGTAAGAACCGCACTCTCCATTTGTGGTAAGGCATATATATAACCCCCATGATTTGTTGTCACGCCTTGGCTACGTTGCTCCGCAACCTTTTCTTGCAAGTTTCCATGTGGACAGTTCCGGGGCATATGCGCATCATTGTAAGGGAAGCACCATGGATTGATATCATCAATAAGGTTGTTCTACCCTACGGTTAATTCCCTACTCGAGCTTGGCGATGCGCTCGTTAGCAGAGTAGGCACTGACACCATTTAGTTTTTGGTTGAAGCTGATGGATTAGTGTGAGGCATGCCCTAGTATTGATTCTACTAATAAGAGGATTTCCCGCCTTGATAGTTTTGATATGTAGGCTTCAGGGGTGTTGATTGGTTCTACTTAAAAGTGGTTATATCATTCACCATGGTTCACAACATCTCTTTGAGATTGCTCATTTCATCATTGGAAGAACCTGATGTAGAGGCTATATTTTGTGGGGTTGCCGCATATGTGTATATCGACTGGGCAGTTGCAGGCACACTAGTTGACGCAAACTCTTGTGCCGGGATCGATATTTCAGGAAATATCGGCATAATAGGTTGAGGAGACAATTTTCTGCAATCTATTAAATGATTCTCGACTTTGACAGCGACACCATAAACATCTAGTAGAGTAGGTCCTCCCAAAGACTTGATTATCATGGAAATGTCGAAATTGATGGACTTTAGATAAAATATGAATGCCAACTTAGGAGTCGGGTGTATAGTAATAGGAATCCTCTGCCAATTTGTGTGAAATCAGTCATTAAATTTTGTCAGAGCCTCTGGGGGGCTCGTTTTATGATAGATAGTTGATAATACAATGAAGAACAATCTCTATTATTTTAGAACCTCTCATAGAATGGATCTCTGAGCTCATCCCATGTGCGAATAGTACTAGGTGACAGTGTTCCGTACCAATCCAGCGCCTTGCCTTTAAATGACGTGGTGAGAAGCCTCAACGCTACATTCTGCATTGTAATCCCGTGTACCAGACATACATCTGCCACATCTTGCAAATGTTCTGCTAGTGTTCTTGAGCCATCTCTGGTAAACTTAGGTATAGCTTTCATTGCTAAAACCAAGATAGCGCCCCAGACAGCGGGTGCTACTAGGGCTACTAGGGGACTTCCAGCATCCCATGCCACGTAATTTCTGTAGGTGGCTGGCAACATGGTGAGACAAATAGGTGGTGGGAATGGAATGATTACCAGCTAATTTTTGACTTGCACTATTCCCAGTGGAGGTACTAGTAAACTGAGGTTGCCTGTGGTTTGGGATCTAGTTACAGGCTGATGGCTTATACACCCTTCTAAAATGAAAATTCATTTAAGCTCGGTCCCACTGAGCATGCCAAAAAAAGAATAAACTAACACCAAAAATTGACGAGGTAATAGTGTCTTATGGGAAACTTCGTTTGTGGGGGACCTTTTGCACTAAACTAAGTGACCTCCAGGTTTTTAGAGAAGTCGGCTTATTCTATAATACAAGGTTGGAAAGGGAAAAGGAAACATATATAATAAAATAAAGTCTAACCTAACGTGATGTACCAAGACTTAATGATAGGCATGATAAATCATATATTTAAGGGCCTGAATGGTGTTTGTAGTGTTACGAAACATCATAAACTTAAGATTACAACATAGACAATCCATTCATTGACATAAAATAATATTGCATACATTCCTACTGCCAAGAAGAGTCATTAGAAATGGTCGAGGTCAGCAAACTTGCATTCAACATATATAGAAGTTCTTAAATGAAATGTCCAGACAATAAAAAGCATAGTTTACAATTTGATCAAATAGCATGAAAATCCAGAAAGGCCGAACAATTGGCACAGTGTGAGAGTTTTTTGCAATAAAATAAAACAACGAAAAAGGATTGGTGTCTTTTACTAAAACCAGCATTTTTCTTCAAACTTCAGACCCTTTTCTCACAACAGAGAAAAGTATATATAGCAAGAAAAAACCCCCACCGCTTCAGAGAGCAGCAACAAAAAAGATTATGCAATCCCCTGGCAATGATGCAAGAATCAGAATATTCTAAAAGCCATTGCAACAAAATCGATCTAGAACCAAGCATCCAGTCACTCCAAGCATAGGTGCATCCTTTTAAAATGATGGAGGTGGTCCTGGCTAGGCCTAATTAGACAAGTGTCATCATCCTGTGCGAATGATTATGACACATAGTGGCCGATAGCATCATTAGGCTCGTTTGGTCTATCACTCGAATATGAGATCCACTAGCTAGGCATGTGGCAGCCTTTTGCTGCCCGTATGAACCTCTCTCTTTCACCACTAAAGACTTGCATTAATGCTACATGTGTCGAATGAGTGGGGCACTTCATCAATAATGGAGGGAACGATCACCAGCCGGGTGAAAAAGAGACGCGTGGCAGCGTTTCATTTCCCGCGGTTGTTACTTTATCTCTATGCTGAAAGATTTGTGAACAATAGACACATAGCAAGTGTACACTGAAGATAGCAATTGTGGGGCCTTCCAAAACCTTTTAGCAATGAGGGCTTCATGGCACCCGAGTGGAGCCCGATGAGGCAGCAATAAAGCTTGATCAAAAGTATCTTACAGTCACAACACGTGGAAGCATAGCGGAGTTTTATGGGATGTGAAAGGAATGTAGAGACTTTGGGTTGCGAGGAGTAGACACGTGGAGTGAGAGAGAAAAACCTAGATAAAAGGCCGAGTGGACTTTGCAATGCACATGCTGACGCATAGAGGAAAATACACCCAAAGGGAGCTAGTTAAATATTTATTAACATTTCCCAAAAAGGGTGCTTAAGTGGCCACTTTTTTTTCTCAAATCAGGAAATACTAACCTTGGATGTGAATTTGAGGATAGTTACACTCAAATTTTTGAGATGGAACAAAAACAAGGATCAAAGTGCTCTAATTCTACTTTGTAAACTACTAATTTATTTTGAAAATAGTTGAAATTAAGGGGTTCAAAAGAGGGACGCACACAAATTGGTGCTATTTTTGTCAAAAAAACATAACATAGCAACTCTTGTACGACCCTAGCACAATGATTATTTTTTCAGTGTTATTAAAATCGATATGGTCAGAAGTTAGCTAACAATATGTAGTTGATGCATGATTTTTTTGATAATTTTTTAATGAATATTTGATTTTTTACTTTCTAAGTGGACACTTCTTGAAAAAAAAAAATTGGTTGTGCTACCCTTACAAATTTTGGAAACTAATTGTTATTTAAAAATAAATAAATAAATTGTAGAATGGAATCTAATTTCTAAAAATGTAATTTATTTGAGATTTTGATGAACGGTTAATTTATAATGAAAAAAAGACCAAACGCTACTTTTTGTCAAAAAAGAGACACACAAACAAAAGAAATTATGGATGAAAGGCTTAACATTATCAGAAAGTGAAAAAAATTACATCATTGGATAGCTAAGAGAGAACCTAACTTTACACAGGTGTTCAATTTGTTCGATATTGAACTATGTACAATCGTGACAGTGAGCACAAATCCAATTATGTGAAATATTGTAAAATTTGCAAAAACACATCTCTGGTCATTAGGAATTCCCTCCAAGCCTTTGGGTTGGTATGCCAAGGAAAATACCAATCCCAAGGCTTTGGTATTCCCAAACCAAGATAAAATGTGTGTGTGTTGTAATGTGCTCGCATTATATCTTAGTTTTTACATGGTTTTTTTCATTTGTGGGGAACATTTCTAGCAGGACATAATGCAAGCGCGATATAAGACGATCACGTTATGTCTTTATTTATGTTAAATGCTACTATATTGAATGCATTTTTATATATTTATATGTTTGTATGTACATGTATGCTTGTATGCCATGTATGTATGTATGCATGCTTGTATGTATGTATGTATGATTATATGTGTCAATGCATGTATATTGTATGTATGCCTATATGTATGTAAGATTGTATCAGTACATGTACAGGTATGCTTGTATGTATGTAAGTATATATGTATTTATGTATGTCTTTAGAGGGAGGGATAATTTTAAGAGAGAGAGAGAGGGGGGTTGGATGTGAGAGTTTAAGAGAGAGGGAGTGGGAGAGAAGGGGTTGGAGTGAGAGTTACCTAGCTAGGTAGGGTGGGAAGGATAGAGGGGGGGGAGAGAGAGAGGGGGTTGGGAAAAGAGAGAATTGAGAGAGAGGGGGGGAGAGAGAGGAGAGAACATAGAGAAAGAGAGAGTTATGTGAGTAGGTTGTGGGAGAGACCTGAGAGGAGGGGGGTGAGAGGGAGAGACTTTGAGAGATAGGTAGTGAGAGGGAGTGGGGAGAGAGGGAGGAGGAAAGACCCGAGAGGGAGAGGGGTGGAGGAGGACTTGAGAGAGGAGAGAGAGAGGGGGTGAGGAGAGGGACTTATCTAGGCAGGGCTGGGAGGGAT
>VDFB02181971.1:30627-59560 GCA_007258455.2 Sequoia sempervirens
GTAGAGGATAGAGGGGAGAGAGATAGGAGTGAGAGAGAGAGAGAGATGGAGGGAATGGGAGAGAGATAGAGGGTAGAGGATAGAGGGTATAATGGTTAAGGGTAGAGGGTAGAGGGGAGAGAGATAGGAGTGTATGAGAGAGAGAGTTGAGGGACAGGGAATAGGAGTGGTGCAGGAGCACCTAGGAAACACTAGGCTGTTACACTAGGAAATTAGGAAATCTAGAATGAATTTTTGTTTTTGATATGTTACCAAGAAGGTCATGTTGACCATTGAGTAGAGGAGATAGCTTAGGGATATGTTTGATCTCTAGGATAGAAATTGAGGAAGGGTGGATGAGTTTAGAAACTCATTTTACTTAGTTTACTAGAAATTGGAAAAAGTTGCAAAATGGTGCATTTTGCAACTTTGCCACAATGTAACTGACATGTCCAACCAAGGGAAGGCATAACTACTTTTTTTGACCTATATAGGGTGTGCCTCGACCTGAGAGTGAGGTTGGAAGCATTTTGTATTGTTTTGAAGTTTGTGAATTGAAGAAAACAGTGTGTTTTGAGTGACTTTTTTGATTTTTTCTTTGAAGTGAGCTTTTAATGGATTAACCATGGCACTGTGTTTTGTGTAGGACGTAGTGTAGTGATTTCTCAAGCATTTTGTGCCATTTATTAGTCTTCTTTATTCAATTTCAATCACTATTTGTAAATAGTTTGTTTTCACACTGTTGCTGGTCTGACCCAGACAGTTTTGAGAAAATGGAGTATTAGTTAACTTTCCCACCATACAAATTGTAGGACCCTTTGGGAATAGTGACTAGACTCCATGTGTGTATATATGGTAGGATTTAGGGTTTGTGGAAGCACAGCGGCCACTGTGGAATCCTTTCCCTAGGCGAGCGAGGGAAGTGCCCGGCTAGGAAGACTTAAGTGCAGAGCACATAATTTGCAGGGGTGTTAGATTCTTGTTGAATTTCCTTTTTGAGAAGACAGATTTAAGTCTTTCCAAGACCTAGTAATCAGGAGGAAACTCCATTAGACCATCAGGTGTGAGGAATACTTAGCAGTTTGAGAGTAGCCAGAAAAGGCTTAAAAACCCTAGTTTATGCCCATTTTCAAGTTGAGGCCTTGTACGACAGATAAAGACCCAAGACCTCAGAAATCTTTGAGAGGTGTTCATATGAACCAAGAAACTCAAAGAAAGATTGGTTTGTTCTTTGGAAAGTTTTGAGTAATAACCAGTTTTCTCGGAGAAGGAGACCTAATTGGGGCTCGTAGGGCTAGTAGCCTTTTAAGACCTAAATGAGGGTTTGGTGAAAGCGACCAAGACATGGAGCTAGGAGGACCCTCAAGAACCAAAATTGGATGGATTGCAATGAATAGAAACACCTCCACACCCCTGCAAATGAAGATTCAAGCTTTAGAAGTATTGTAGCCTTTAGGTTGAATTAAGGGCTAAGGTTAGAGTTACAAGATTGCACCAAGTCTTGACTTGGTAGGAAGAAACTAAGTTGATAGTTGGGTTGGCAAGGAGAGATCAGAGGACCCTAAGAAGGAGAGGTCCTATTGGTTTCAAGTGGTGGACTGAAAACACCCTAGGAGTCTTTCAAAAAAGACCCAGAGCATGAAACAGTGATTGTTTCATCCAACCTCCCTATCAGATTGGTATCAGAGCAAGAAAAAGATTTGGGATTGACTATTGTATGTATGAGATTGAGTCTAGTGGTTCTACCCTCATGGTGAAAAATGCAGAATTGGCCAAGATGGTCGAAGGACAGGAGGAAGACAATAGGCTATTGAGGGAAATAATAGACCAACTTGAGCAAGCATTTAATGATGTGTAGTTCGAAGGAAGGGTACCAAAGAAAGAAGAGGTTGTAGAAGAAGACAAGATCCCTGAACCTGACCCTGTTTTGCAAGAAGAGCCTTTCTTGAAGGCATTGAAGGCTTTGAGTGGAAAAGCACTTGAAGGCATACCACTGTTTAGTGGGAAAATGAAAGCTGAACTAGTCATGGATTGGATAGAGGGAATGAAACACCATTTTGAATGTGATGGAGTCACTGAAGCACAAAAGGTAAAGGTGGCCAAATCAAGATTGAGAGGTTATGCCTTGACATGGTGGAAGTTCATTCAGATAGAGAGGGAAAAGGAAGGCAATAAGCCTATGTCTACTTGGAAGGGAATGGTTGCCAAAGTGAGAGAAGCATACATGCCTGATGATTATGAGATTCAGTTGCACAAGAAAAGATAGAGCTTGAGGCAAAGAGACCAAGATGTGAACTCTTATACTGAGAAGTTTCAAAAACTTTGTATGAGGTTTAACGTTATAGAGGATGAAAATATCAAGGTGGCTAGGTATCTCAACAGCTTGAAGTGGAACATTCAAGAGGAGATGACTCTTCTAAGTCCCAAAACTATACACCAATGCTATCAATTGGCTATAAAGATTGAAGAGAGGACTAAGAGGAAACAAGAGCAGGCCTCTAAGAGTAGAGGTAAAGGTAGAGATCAAAGAGGACATAGAGGTGGATACCAAGGTAGCGGGACTGAACAAAGAAATCAGGGAGAGTCTAGACTTACTGAGCATGGAAGTGAAACAACTTCTAGAGGAGGCTATGGAAGAGGTAGAGGACCTCAAGGAGGTTCAAATAGAGGAAGAGGAGCAGGCATAAATAGCTCATACTTTTCCAATATGAAATGTTATAACTGTGGTCAAGTAGGACATCCAGCTTATAGGTGCCTAGAGAAAGCATCTTCATCAAATAGAGAAAAGAGAGTAGCATATGCTCAAGAAGACACTATGAGTGTCAAGTCACCAAAGGTTAGTCACATTGAGTCAGAAATGGGGGAGAACTTGATGTTCTAATCAGACAACCAGTCAAAGAAGAGCCAAAGCAAAGGAGAGACTTATTCAGGGCAAGATGCAAAATATTGGGAAAGGTGTGCAAGGTTATAGTGGACTCAGGGTCTACTAATAACACCATCTCTAAGGAGGCAGTAAGGAAGTTGAAATTAGATAAAATACCCCACACTAATCCCTATAAGGTGACATGGTTGAACAAAGGGCAGAGTGTTCTTGTGAATGAGCAGACAACAGTGGAGTTCTCCATTGGAGGGTACAAGGATAAGTTGATTTGTGATGTGTTACCCATAAATGCATGCCATCTTCTATTGGGAAGACCATGTCAGTATGACAGAGGTGCCATCTATGATGGAAAGGAAAATACTATCTCATTCAAGAAGGATGGGAAAACATTCAAACTCCAGTCACTGTCAGATGAGGAAGAAGGACAGTCAAATACCCCTAGTGTCTTATTAAGCAGTGGCAAGGAGTTCCTTAACACTCTACATCAAGGAGGGGAAGGATATGTGGTCATGGTGCAATCTAAGGAGGAAGATAAGACTAAGAAAATAGTTATACCTAGAGCAGTCCAGAAGTTACTTGAGAAGTACAAGGACATAGTTAGTGATGGAACACTAGCAACCTTACCTCCAAAGAGAGCCATTACTCATCAGATTGACTTCATACCAGGGGCTTCATTTCCAAACAAAGCAGCTTACAAGCTTACACCAGATCATAACCTAGAAGTAGCTAAACAAGTGCAGGAGTTGTTAGACCAAGGAATAATTAAGAAGAGCATCAGTCTGTGTGCAGTACCAGTGGTCTTAGCAACCAAGAAAGGTGGTAAGTGGAGATTATACACTGATTCTAGAGCTATCAATAGAATTACAATCAGATATAGATTCCCTATTCCTAGGATTGAGGATTTGATGGATTGTCTTGGAGGAGCTCAATATTTTACCAAGTTGGATCTCAAAAGTGGATACCATCATATCAGAATCAAAGATGGGGATGAGTGGAAGATATCCTTTAAGACAATTGATGGGTTGTATGAGTGGAGAGTGATGCCATTTGGCCTCTCTAATGCCCCTAGCACATTCATGAGGCTCATGAATGAAGTGATCAAAGACTTTACAAGGATATTTGTGGTGGTATATCTTGATGATATACTCATCTTTAGTAAGACAACAGAATAACATCTAAAGCATGTGGAGATGGTACTTAAAAGGTTGCAAGAGGAGAAGTTAGCCATCAACCTAGAGAAATGTGAGTTCTTCAAACAAGAGCTTGTGTATTTGGGGTTTGTAGTATCCAAAGGATCATTGAAGATGGACCCAAGCAAGGTGGAAGCTATCCTAAACTGGCCTACACCAACCACAGGGACAAAGGTAAGAAGTTTTCATGGATTGGCTCAATTTTATTGGAAGTTTATAAGAAACTTTAGTGGCATATGTGCACCAGTCCTAGATACAATCAAAGGTGGCTTAAAGACTAAGTTTAAGTGGACTCAAGAAGATGAGAAAGGTTTTGAGAAACTAAAACAAGAAGTGGCAACTCAACCTATTCTTTTATTACCTAGTTTTGACAAGTTGTTTAATGTGGAATGTGATGCTAGTGGAATTGCAGTAGGAGGAGTGCTAAACGAAGAAGGCAGACCTATAGCTTTCTTTACTGAAAAGCTTAATGAAGCTAAGAAAAAGTATTCTACCTATGACCTAGAACTCTATGCTCTAGTATAGTCACTTAGGAAGTGGAGGCATTATCTCCTACCTAAAGAGTTTGTAGTGTTTACTGACAATCAAGCACTTAGCTACATTAACACTCAAGAGAAATTGAGCAATAGACATTTCAAGTGGATGGAGTATCTTCAAGCTTTCACTTTCACCATCAAGCACAAGAAGGGATAGTTGAACAAGGTGGCAGATGCACTAAGTACAAGATTGTGGACAATGCAGGAGATATAGATAAAGAGCATTGGAATAGACAGTTTCAAGGATCTCTATGGTGAAGATGAAGACTTCTCAGAGGCATATAAGGTATGTTCTAATTTTGAGAATCACTTTCATAGTCAATTCTCAGAGTATACATTGCAGAGTGGACTTTTGTTCAAAGGGAATCAGTTATGTGTTCCAAAAGGTTCAATGAGAGAGAATCTTATCCAAGAGAAGCACAATGGTAGTCTTAGTGGTCATTTTGGTATCAACAAGACAATGGAACTAGTGCAGATGTTCTATTATTGGCCCAAGTTGCCAAGAGATGTCAAGAGGTATGTGGAGTAGTGTGTAGTTTGTATGAAAACCAAAGGGGGAGCTAGTAATGTAGGTTTGTATCAACCTCTACCCATTCCCAACAGACCATGGGAGTGTGTTAGCATGGATTTTGTTGTAGGACTCCCTAAGACTAAGATAGGGTTTGATAGTGTCTATGTGGTGGTAGATAGATTCAGCAAGATGAGTCACTTTATCCCTTGCAAAACCACACATGATGCTAGCTACATTTCTCACCTTTTCTTCAAGGAAATTGTAAGGATCAATGGATTGCCTTTGAGCATTGTATCAGATAGGGATGTGAAGTTCATGAGTCATTTTTGGAAGAGTCTATGGAGCAGATTAGGTACCAACCTATCTTTTGGATCAGCTTACCATCCTCAAATAGATGGAAAAAATAAGGTGGTTAATAGAGTGTTAGGTAACCTTCTAAGATGCCTAACCAACGAGTATGGAAAAACATGGGACTTGGTCATAGCATAGGCTGAGTATGCATACAATGATAGTGTGAACAGGACTACAGGGAAGAGTCCTTTTGAAATAGTGTATGGAATGCACCCAAGAGGTGTGTGTGAGCTCAGGGATCTAGGAGCTATGGAGCATAGGAGTGTACATGCATAGGATTTCTCTCAGACCATGAAGGAGATTCAGGAGCAGGTGAAGAAGACAGTCGCTGAGGCTACTCAAAAGTTGAAAGAGAAGGTGGATTTATCTAGAAAGGATCTACAATTTTCAGTAGGAGACTATGTTATGGTTCACCTCAACAAATCTAGGTTACAAAAGGGGATATAAACCAAATTGAAGATGAAAAGAGTGGGACCATGTAAGATATTAGCCAAATATGGGAAGAATTCCTATAAGGTGGAATTACCTGCAGATTTAGGCATCTCTCCAGTGTTCAATGTAGCTGATCTGATCAGCTATAAGGGAACATTCACTGACATGGATTAGAATAGCAGGGATATCTTCAAGGATGTGAGCAACATAGCCTTACCTACTCAAGATAAGCTACAAGTAGAGAGAATCTTGGAGTCAAGGGTGAAGAAGTCTACCCGACATAAGGAATACTTGGAACATCTCATCAAATGGAGGGACAAACTAGACTCAAAGGATACATGGGTGGATGAAGCTTAGTTTAAAAAGTAGGGCATTGATGTGTCACTAATCTCTCCTCACATTCCTTAGTGTTTGTGCAGAGAGGGGGAGAATGGTGCAGGAGCACCTAGGAAACACTAGGCTGTTACACTAGGCAATTAGGAAATCTAGGATGAATTTTTGTTTTTGATATTTTACCATGAAGGTCATGTTGACCATTGAGTAGAGGAGATAGCTTAGGGATATTTTTGATCTCTAGGATAGAAATTGAGGAAGGGTGGATGAGTTTAGAAACTCATTTTACTTAGTTTACTAGAAATTGGAAAAAGTTTCAAAATGGTGCATTTTGCAACTTTGCCACAATGTAACTGACATGTCCAACCAAGGGAAGGAATAACTACTTTTTTTCACCTATATAGGGTGTGCCTTGACTTGAGAGTGAGGTTGGAAGCATTTTGTATTGTTTTGAAGTTCGTGAATTGAAGAAAACAGTGTCTTTTGAGTGACTTTTCTAATTTTTTCTTTGAAGTGAGCTTTTAATGGATTAACCATGGAACTATGTTTTGTGTAGGACATAGTGTAGTGATTTCTCAAGCATTGTGTGCCATTTATTAGTCTTCTTTATTCAATTTCAATCACTGTTTGTAAATAGTTTGTTTTCACACTATTGCTAGTCTGACCCAGACAGTTTTGAGAAAATGGAGTATTAGTTCACTTTCCCACTGTACAAATTGTACGACCCTTTGGGAATAGTGAATAGACTCCATGTGTGTATATATGGTAGGATTTATGGTTTGTGGAAGCATAGGAGCCACTATGGAAGTCTTGCCCTAGGCGAGCCAGGGAAGTGCCCGACTAGGAAGACTTAAGTGCAGAGCACATAATTTGTCAGGGTGTTAGATTCTTGTTGAATTTCCTTTTTGAGAAGATAGATTTGAGTCTTGCCAAGACCTGGTAATCAAGAGGAAACTCCATTAGACCATCAGGTGTGAGGAATACTTAGCAGTTTGAGAGCAGCCAAAAAAGGCTTAAAAACCCTAGTTTATGCCCATTTTCAAGTTGAGGCCTTGTACGATAGATAAAGAAACAAGACCTCAAAAATATTTGAGAGGTGTTCATATGAACCAAGAACCTCAAAGAAAGATTGGTTTGTTCTTTGGAAAGTTTTGAGTAATAACCAATTTTCTCAAAGAAGGAGACCTAATTGGGGCTCCTAGGGCTAGTAGCCTTTTAAGACCTAAATGAGGGTTTGGTGAAAGTGACCAAGACATGGAGCTAGGAGGACCCTCAAGAACCAAAATTGGATGGATTGCAATGAATAGAAACACCTCCACACCCCTGCAAATCAAGATTCAAGCTTTAGAAGTATTGTAGCCTTTAGGTTGAATTAAGGGCTAAGGTTAGAGTTGCAAGATTGCACCAAGTCTCGACTTGGTAAGAAGAAACTAAATTGATAGTTGGGTTGGAAAGGAGAAATAAGGGGACCCTAAGAAGGAGAGGTCCTATAGGTTTCAAGTGGTGGAATGAACACACCCTAGGAGTCTTTCAAACAAGACCCAGAGTATGAAACAGTGATTGTTAAGAGGATAGAGGATAGAGGGTATAAGGTTTAAGGGTAGAGGGTAGAGGAGAGAGAGATAGAATTAGGGTACAAGGGTTAAGGGTAGAGGGTAGAGGGGGAGAGATAGGAGTGAATGAGAGAGAGAGAGATAGAGGATATAAGGGTTAAGGGTAGAGGGGAGAGGGGAGAGAGATAGAATTAGGGTATAAGGGTTGAGGGTATTAGGATTAAGGGTAGAGGGTAGAGGGGAGAGAGATAGTAGTGAGTGAGTGAGTGAGAGAGAGAGTTGAGAGAGGGAGAGGGGGTAGGAGGGAGATACTCTAGAGAGAAAGAGATAGAGGGAGTGGGAGAGAGATAGAGGGTAGAGGATAGAGGGTACAAGGTTTAAGGGTAGAGGGTAGAGGGGAGGGAGATAGTAGTGAGAGAGAGAGTTGAGAGAGGGAGAGGGGGTAGGAGGGAGAGAATTGAGAGAGAGAGAGAGAGAGAGAGATCGAGGGAGTGGGAGAGAGATATAGGGTAGAGGATAGAGGGTATAAGGGTTAAGAGTAGAGGGTAGAGGGGAGAGAAATAGAATTAGGGTATAAGGGTGAAGGGTGGAGGGTATAGGAGAGAGATAGAAATATGGTATAAGGGTAGAGGGGAGAGAGATAGAATTAGGATAGAGGGTATAAACAAAGAGATAAAATAAATCTATTAAAAAACTAATTTTATCATAACACGAGCATGTTTTGAAGTAGATGTATGATCATTTTTAGCAAGAAATAACTCTCTCATGTTATAATGTAGGTGCATTTTGAATTGCTCTAAAAATGGTAAAAAACTCAACATACCCGTGATTTCAAGGCCCACATTCTAAATATTCTCCTGGTTCCGCGAGTGCTCCAACAAAAAGTAGCTTTTTGATGATGTTGTGAACTGTGCATGCATGTTTTTCACATTCCACCACCTTTGCATGAAATAGCAGAGTTTTCATGTTGAAAGGTATATAATTTCAATTAAAGTATGAATTTCATTCAAAAGTGATATACAATTGAAGTTTGGAGGGGAACAAGCTTTTGAAAAATTCAAATTGTTTAGTAGTTTGAAGAAATAAGAAGCAAAGGCTAAATAACTAGGTAGAACTACTCAATTTAAAACTCTGGTTTTTTAGGTATGTGAAGTCTTTACACATTTTCTTTCATTCTATTATGGCTTACTTTCATTTTTGTTATTTTGCATATTCCATGTTGATCATTGTTTGTTTGTCATTATAACCTTATGTTGTCAATGCACATTTTAAATTACACAATTCTATACACTTTCCAATTACATTTTTAAACCACATCTCTTTGAGGCATTTTGTTATTTAACAATTGACTTACCTTGTGCATGCTTCCAAATTTTGTATACACATATATGTGACATAAGTTTTAAGGAAATAAAATAAAACATCATTTCTCAATCCTTTATTATGGAAGTGCATAACACTCTCCAAAGATTTCATTGAGGTATTTTTTCAAACAATTATACCAAGAAACTGATTGCCTTGTCTATTCTACCAAATTTTCCATACATGTATCTAAAAAATTGGAATATACTCCTCCACATTGATAGATATTTGAAACTATTTTGGTTTTCATCTCTATTTCTAAATTTTCCTCATCACTTATGTTGTGATATATTTTAAATTTTTCCTTGATTAGTCTACCTACAAGGCATTCTAACCCTTCTATCCACTATTTCAAGACTCTTTATTCAAGGCTAAGTTAGCAACATGGGGAAAAGTGCAACCTATCTTGCAATCATGGCTCAAAATGGAAGCATGGAAAAATCATTTGAATTGTTTGACAATAATGTTTTTGTATAAATGTATGCAAAATGTGGTAGCATTGACAAGTTAGTGAGCTTGGCAAGATAGTGAGCTCACTCACTAGCCTGCTAGTGCGGTAGGGTTGAGAAGGTAGGGGAAGTGTATGTATCATAGAAATGGGGTCTCATAGTGACAGTGAGACCCCATTTCTATGAAGCATACGCTGCCCCTACCATCTCAACCATACCACATTGGAAGGCTAGTGAGTGAGACCCCAATGTAGTAGGGTTGAGAAGGTAGGGGCAGCATATGCCCCATAGAAATGGGGTCTCATAGTGATGTATATCATTGTGAGACCCCATTTCTATGAGGCATACACTGCCCCTACCATCTTAACCCTATCACATTGGTAGGCTAGTGAGTGAGCTAGCTTTCCAATGCTCCACTAGCTTACCAATGCAATAGGGTTGAGAAGGTAAGGGTAGCATATGCCTCATAGAAATGGGGTCTCAAGGTGATATACCTCATAGAAATGGAGTCTTACAATGATGTATATCACCGTGAGACCCCATTTCTATGAGGCATACACTGCCCCTACATACATCACCGTGAGACCCCATTTCTATGAGGCATATGCTGCCCCTACCTTCTCAACCCTACCGCATTAGCAAGGCTAGTGAGTGAGTTAGCTTCGTAATGCTCCACTAGCCTGCCAATGCAATAGGGTTGAGAAGGTAGGGACAATGTATGCCTCAAAGAAATGGGATTTGATCCATGAGACCCCATTTCTATAAGGCATACACTACCCCTACCTTCTCAACCCTACTACACTAGCAGGCTAGTGAGTGAGCTAGCTTACCAATGCTCCACTAGCTTACCAACGTGGTAGGGTTGTGATGCAGAGCAGGGAGGAAAACCTCAAAACAACACAATTCAAACCAAATCCAATAATTCTTTAATTCATAAAACCCCAACTTGACCTTATTTCATCATACCTTCAAGTTTCTCTTGTAGCATTGCAAGCAAAGAATTTTCTTCACAACTTCCAAAAGAAATTCCAAACCCACAAAAGAATGGTCATTTCAGATACCCATTAAGGCATATTTTATCATTACTTAAAATCTCCTAGGGTCACTTTGGACCATCAACCCCAAATCAAAGTTGCTAGGCTGGCCCAAGGCCAATAGGCCACTTTTGCAAAACTAGTACTACATAACCTCCACCCTAATCACAAAACTTCATTCCCAGACCTCAACCAGACCCCAAATACATTGAATCAATAAATTTTAACCAGAGAAATTCCTACCAATTACACAAACCTCTAAACCCCTGTTTTAGGCCTATTTAGGCTTTCACAATGAGGGTTTATAGAAAATCTATTCTCCAAACGTCCAACCACTTTTTTAACACTTAAAACACATCATTTAAGGTCTACCTATGCTATTGAAACCATCTCCCATCCTTTAATACTACAATTTCATCAAACTTCTATTCGTATCCACCATTTTGGCTCAAAACTTGACTGTAAACGATTAGGGAATCATTCCAATTCTAGAAAACTATCCTCCCTATTCTTAGAAACCACTTAAAAATAACATCCTACATCTAACCATACCATTCCACCAAGTTATTTCAAATTTCACAAGGTGGAATGGCCTAAAAACCCATTTTGTTACATCAAACCCTTTAAACACCTTAAAACCTATTACATGACCTTATTCACAAAAAGTGGACTCGGTGCCCTTGCACCAGGTTGAGAAGGTAGACACAGCATATTCCTCATAGAAATGGGGTCTCACGGTCATCGTGAGATGACATTTCTATGAGGCATACGTTGCCCCTACCTTCTCAACCCTATCACATTTGCAGGCTAGTGAGTGAGTTGGCTTCCTAATGCTCCACTATCTTGCCAAGGAATGTGAATTCACATGTCTTGTCCATGCTTCCATTTTGATCCTATCTTGCAATCATGGCATGCCACATTACCACATTTCTTTAGGGCATTCCATCAAAAAAAATTATGTGACCTTTGTTTATGCTAGAAATACTCTTCTACATGATGATTGTAAGTATTTTTTATGAAGCCTTGAATGACATATTTCACTTATTTGAATGGATACATTTTTTAGGAACTAATATTCATCTCATTACCATGCTATGGGTAAAATTATCTATCATTCCAAAGAAATGAACAAGGAATAAACTAACAGACAAAGAGTATGAAACCAAAAAAACAAAGGAGAGAGAATAAGTGGTGACATATCGTGAACTGAAGAAATTGGATATGATTCATGAAAACAAGCCAAATGAAGAGGAACCTCAACCATCAAAAAGAGTTTAGACACATAAAATGGCCTAGACCTGCAAACCACATTTTTCCATGTCTTATCATATTTCATCTATAGTCCAAATTCAACTATTAATTAAATAATTCTTAATGTCTTGTATTCATCCTAACTATTTAAATAATTAATTAATTTAAATGTGTCACTAATTCTCTAATGTCTTTGCATAATTAAATAAATTCCTAAATTTATTTAATTATTTGGTCCATCATTTCCTCCTAGTTATTTAAATAAATAAATTTTATTTATTTATTTATTTAAATATGTCATTAATTTCAAATGTCCTCTTATAATTAAATAAATTCTTTAATTTATTTAATTATTCTCCACCTTGGCTTTTTCTAATTTTAAATAAAACTATTTATTTAAAATTATCCACTTTCTATTCTTTGGATTTTTCTAATTTATGTCTTGCTATAATTAAATAAATCTCTTTGATTTGTTTAATTATTATCCACTCTAGCTTTTTCTAATTTTAAATAAAATCATTTATTTAAAATTGTCCACTTTCTAATTTCTCTCCAAGTAAATAATTTTAATTAACTATTTACTGTCACATGGCCCCACCTTTTGAATTAAATTAATTTTTAATTTAATTTTTTTTTTCTCTAAAAGTCAAATAATATCTATTATTATTTTATTTTCCAACTCTTTTTTTCCCCATGCCATTATTATCTCCTTGTCACATGCACTCTTGTCCCTTGATTTGATTTTCTAAAAATCAAATCTTAACCATTCATTTCAAATTTCAACCTAATGTTGCCCTAACCCTAATTATGGGCTGTCACATTCAATTTTAACCATTGATCTTAGGGCATTTTTCAATCTTCAATCTTGTCCATTCCTCTAAAATCAACTCTTCTATAAAAAGGAAATTTTAGTCTCTGCATTGTCATCTCTTTCACATCTCTTAATCTCATGTCATCTTGCAATCTTGTCACCTCATGCTCATGTTTTGTCATCTTATGTTATTTCCATTTTGTCATTTTAGGCTATTTTTTGCATACTTCATAGTTTCTAGTTGCATTGTGAGGTCATTTTAGTTAAAATCCTTCAACATTTTCTTAGGGTTTGTCATTGTCATTAGATTGCTCACACCAAATATGAGGGTAACATCACATTTTCAGCAAGTTGAGAAGGTATAATGGAGGTCAGCCATGGAGAATGAAGACATTTGGTGAGATCACTTCATTTTGTTTTCATGTTTTCCTTTGCATTTCATTATAAATGAGTTTTTTATGTTTTGCATTTAATTTGCTAACCCTAGGAAAATTCCCTTAGTTACAAAGAGAATAGGCATTGGCAGCACAAAGGGCACGAATTTGAAAGCATCATCATAATAAAGATTCAGATATCTTAGTTGGAGACACTCTATCTACCATAAGTGAATACGAAGGAACACCATTAAGCACAAGCGAATATGAAGGGACACCATCTACCACAAGTGAATATGGAGGGACACCATCTACTACAAGTGAACATGGTTGGACACCATCCACTGCATCTCAAGTTGAGAGTACATCATCACTCAGATTTGATGAAGAAGGTATGCCATCATCCCCATGTGAACCTCAAGGTATGTCTCCTACTCCACCCTCAATTGAAGGTACGCAATCTAGCCCACCTCAATTAAATATTGATGAAATTCCTAATGTTGAGATGTATGTACTTAGGAGAACACCACCTAGAATTTTGCATAGAAAGATAAAGTATTTGATTAATATTGATGAGGATATTTTGCAACACATAGAAGGTAATATTCCAGCACACACTTGTAGAAGATATGATGATAACATTTGGAAATCATTCTTTGAAAGGATAAATGAGACCACAAGATCTCAACTATTTGTTGAAATGATATAGGGTATAAAGTATAGAAACATCATGAAGACTCTTGGTTTGAGAACATCAAATGCATCAAGTGAAAACACTATTGTAAAAAGTCTAATGGATGCTTATGAGAGTGTGGGTAAGACCTCACGCTCAAAAGATAGTAATGTCACCTGACATGTCATTACATCAACATTGGTAAGTAGTCAAAAAAAGAGAGCTCGTCTCATTAGAATACAAGTGAACAATGAGAATTAGTAGAAAAACTTTATCAAGAGTCATTCAAAAGCAGTAAAGAATTGAGAGCACCGATTCAAATGAATTATGGGCATTCTCAGGGAGATTGCCACGAAAAGATAAAAAGTTGTTGAAACATTGAGAACACTAATTAAAGAGTATTGGAAGAATAACACAAGGCCATCTCTGAATTAAAGGGATGTGGTAAGAAGGAGAATCGGTAGTTGGAACCTTGAGCCACATCCAAAGCATTTTTTTATTACGACTCAAACCCAATTTTTTTGTAAATTTCAATAGGATTATCCTCAAATTAGTATTTGTCAAAGATATTTTGAAATGCTTAAACCTTTTTATGTCAAGATAAATCACACACGCACTACTTGTTGTAGACTACATATTGAATTCTCTAACCATTATGATGTTTATTGTTCTATATGTTTAGATTTTCATACTAACGATGTTTTGTAGGATTGCACGACATAGAAGCCCCACCAACACCTTCAAGAGAGTTCTTATAAAAAAATTTATGTGAAATAGAGGATGGCTAAATATTTTATAAAACATCATGCTTGGATGGTTCATGCGAGCATTGTTGTGGCTTGCAGCATATGCCAACATGTCAACATATGAAAAGCACATATGAGGTGGGATAGAAACTAGTAGAGTTTGAAAACTATAAAATAGTGGCATACATTACAAAATATGGGTCTCAAGCAAAAAGGTGTGATTTGGTTATTCAAAATATTCCATTGTATTAGTTTATGTCCATGTTTTGTGACAATATAGTGTATGAGTATGCAAAGCATACCCATAGAGCCCAATGACTAGACACACAATTCAAGCTATGTAAGTACACCTTTCCAGTTGGAAGTATAGTATCAGTGGTTGAATTTGCAGAGAACTACACTCTACAACCACTTCATGAGGTGTAGTCATAGTATTACAACTCCAAACAGGTTTTGATATTTGTGCACATAGCATTCATTCATGTAGCTAATAGTACATAGGACCAAAGGAAGGTAGTGATGGAGTATCACTTTTATATTAGTGATGATCACGCACATTCTCCAGAATTCATGCAAGGTTACTTCCAGATGTTCTACAGTGATTTGGCTAGAGGGGCATAGCATACGGTCAACATATAATATGGTCGGATAACTGTGCAGCACAATTCAAGAACTCACACATGTTCTACTGGTTGAGAAGGATGCATGTCATTATAGGTGTTTAACATATGTGGAACTTTTGTGAGGCTGGGCATGGAAAGGGGGAGCATGATGGTTCAGGATCATGTGTGATAAGAGCATTAGCACGAGAAGAGTTAAAGTATAAAGACAGTGCAAAGTTGACAGATGCAAAATCAATTGTCGAGTGGTGAAATTCTTTGATGGGTCTAGCTAATGAAGGTACGTCTTCAGTTTGTAGATTTTTTGGTTGATGGATGATACTAACATTGAACCATATGAGGATTGTTGTACACTAACAGGGTCGAGTGAGCTACACTCTTTCCTTAGCTTAGATGTAGGTTCATGCAGTATCAATACACAAAAGATGGCATGTTTTTGTTCTTCATGTACAATGCAAGCATGGAATAATTGTGAGTTAGGGGAGTGGGTTGACAAATGGTTGACAAGTTATTTTAGCCCACTTCACACATATCGCCCTTAGATTGGCATTGGAACTAACACAGATGGAATCATCGGTCAACTTTGACCGCGTATCAGATCTAGTTCAACTAGGTAATATATCTACTTGCTTAGTTTTTGAAAATCCTATTTTTATCTTACTTTGTAGTGTATTTGTAATGTTGACTAATATCAAGAGATTTGTTGCACATATGAATGCAGGGCATGTTTATGTAGTTATTGCAGATGAAGAAAATGAAGAGGAAACAAAATATTACTTATGTCATTGTGTTGAGGCCAAAAATAAATTGGAGGCCCTAGTTATACATGGAGAAAACATCAAATACCCTACAGGCTCAGTTGTTGTTACTAGAATGTGGCCTAGAAGGTACCCACATAAGAGTGTTAAACATTGGCTATTTCAAGACTTTAACATGCATCATAAGATTCTTCATTACTCAAACCTTGTCATGGCATCCAATGTTCATTTGACCAAATATGGGGAAGACCTTTGAACAAGACCATGTGGAAGGTTCATGAGTCTAACCATGAGGCAATACTTGACACAATAAAGAGTAGATAAGACTTGGATGGTTTGTTGGATTAATTTGTAAGTATGCACATTGGTTCTTATTAATTTATACTTGTATGCACATTAATTTGTTTGATGCCAATGCTATCATCTTCTTTTACTTTTCCTATTTGTAAGTAACCTACTAAAAATTGATTGGTGTCCCCTATAAGGAAATGAAAATTTATGATCCATCAAAGAGAATCTTAGCCAAAAAAGCAATGCAACATCCTTATTTTGATGATCTTGACAAATCTCAATTATGATCTTAAGCCATTATAAAATTGTGTGTGAAGCTTGGTGAGGGAATTTTAAGTTATTCATTTGAATTTAACCTTATCATAAGCACCTATGATGTAGACATTATAAGAGCATACTGAATTTCAAGTTATTATATTAATGAGAGGTGTTGTGTGCAATAGGTATCTTGGAACTCCCAGTGAATATGTATGACTAGGAGTGACTAAGTTGAGAGACTAACATGCCTATCCTCAATGGAAGCGTTAAGATTTATGCCTTGTTGTTTTCGAGTTGGAACCAAATGGTGTGGATTTTTTTTCTATAAGTGTCTTCCATCTATTTTAGTTTCATTTGCATTTTGGATGCTCTTTCTTTTTCTTCTTTTACTTTGCATATATTTGTAAGTAAACTACTAAAAATTCATTGTCCTCTCCTTGCATAAAATGTTGATTTATGAGCCATCGATGATAATCTCAACCAAAAAATCAATGCAACATCTTTATTTTGATGATCTTGACAAATCTCAATTTTGATTTGAAGCCATTATAAAAGAGCGTCATGTGAAGCTTAGCGAGGGAATCTCAAGTTACTCATTTGAATTTAACTTCATCATGAGCACCTATAATGTATAAATTATAAGAGAATCTTGAATGTATGAGTGACATTATAAAATATTTGTGAGAATGGAGTACCTAAGGCATTGTGCCTACAGTGCAGGGCACCTGGGCCTTCATTTTGTAAAAGGGCTTTAGTATGTAGTGTATTTATGTTTAAGGTAACTTTTTTGTTTTGAAATAAGGTATTTAAGACCATGTTGCAATTTTTTGGGTCAGTTTTAGTTAGGAGGAGTCATTTTGAGTCAATTTGGTAAAGTTACAAAAATTGTACATATGGAGGATTGAATAACAAATATTCATTGTTTTCTACATTTTCCTACATTGAATTTTGCTGCTACAACAACTTGTAAATTTTTGTACGACCTGTAAGTGCTCATTTTTTGTGCATTGGAATTGATGGAGGAGTGAACTACCTTTCATTTGCATCTTGTCTCATTTTATTTCAACACGATTTGAGTGAGTTATAGTGTTTTGATAGGCTACTCTGCATTAATATAACTAACATGCAGTCCAACATTTATAAAAACTCTATTTATTAAAACAAATCAACCTAATGATTATATATCAATATCAATATAGCATATAGTCTATTGAAATAAACACTTGTAATGATATTTACTCAAATATTGAAATTTATTGCTTCCCTCAAACATTAGTAATTCAAGCAACGTAATCCCTTAACAGTCTAAATTGTAAAAGGGAAACAATCTTTGACGGCTTGTTACCCATATACCATGTTAGTTATGTGAATTATGTTTGAGGCATAAAGATCATTTAGAGAACTTCTATAATAACCTCTCTCAGCTTTTGTCATCTCAAAGTCATTTTTCCGTGGTGTCCAATTTTGACTTGATGGAAAAAGTATCAATTGCAAGTAATATAAAGTTGCAAAGTGGTGTAACTTTTGTTCCACAACTCGTGTGACCAAAAAAAATATTCCAATGCATCTGAATGGGTACATTTATGCTAGGCATGCTCCTCTTTCACACCCAAACACATGGGATCGCTCTAAGCTACGTTCAACCAGATCGATTCCTTAAGAGTCCAAAGTGCAAAAGGGAAACAATCTTTGACAGGCTATTACTCAAAAACCACGATGCTTAAGAACTCTTTTTTTGTGCCTATAGAATTGTGTTGAGCCCCTTTACAATAATCTCTCTCAGTTTTTGTTATCTAGGAGTCATTTTCTTGTGGTGTCCAGTTTTCACTTGATGGAAAAAGTGTCAAATGTAAGTAGTGTAGAGTTGAAAAGTGGTGCAAATTTTGTTCTACAATTATTGTGACCAAATAAACTATTCCAACATATTCAGATGGGTACATTTATGTTAGGAATGGTCCTCTTTCACACCCAAACATGTGGAATCGCTCTAAGTAATGTTCAATCGACTCGATCCCTTAATGATACAAAGTACAAAAGGGAAATAATCTTTGACGTGCTATTACTTGGAAACTATGGCACTTAAAAACTTTTCATTTGATACTACAGGATCATGTTGGGCCCCTCTACAATAACCTCTCTTGGTTTTTGTTATCTCAGAGTGGTTTTCCCATGGTGTCCAGTTTTCACTTGATGAAAAAAGTGTCAAATGTAAGCAGTGTAAAGTTGCAAAGTGATGCAACTTTTGTTTTGTAACTAATGTGACCAAAAAAACCATTCCAACACATCTATATGGGTGGGTTTATGCTAGACATGGTCCTCTTTCTCACACAAACACACAGAATCACTCTGAGCTACATTCAATCGACATAATCGCTTAAGAGTCCAAAGTGCAAAATGATTGCAAACTTCAACATGTTGTTACTCAGATACCATGATGATTAGAAACTTCTTGTCTAAGCCTATGGGCTCACATTGGGCCCCTCTACAATAACCTCTCTTTTTTTTCACTATCTTAGAGGTATTTTCCCGTAGTGGTGAATTTTCACTTGGGAAAAAAGTTGTTAGATGCAAGTAGTTGAAAGTTGCAAAGTGGTGCAAATTTTATTTTAAAAATTGTGTGACTAAATGAAATATTCCAATGTGTATAAATAGGTATGTTTATGCTATAAATGGTCCTCTTTCATACCCAAACACACGGAATTGCTTCGAGCTACATTCATCTGAATCGATCTCTAAAGAGTCCAAAGTGCAAAATGGCTACAAACTGTAGCATGTTGTTACTCGGATATTGTGACGCTTAGAAAATTCTCTTCTAATTCTATGGGATTGTGTTGGGCCCCTCTATAATAACCTCATCTCAGAGAAATTTTCTCATGGTGAATTTTCACTTGAGGAAAAAGTTGTCAAATGAAAGTAGTTGAAAGTTGCAAAGTGGTGCAACTTTCATTCTACAACTCGTGTAACCAAATGGACTATTCCAACGCATTTGAATAGGTAATTTTACACTATAAATGGTCCTCTTTTGCACCCAAACACGTGAAATCGCTCTGAGCTACATTCAACCTAATTGACCCCTTAAGAGTCCAAAATGCAAAATGGCTGCAAACTTCAACATATTGTTACTCAGATACCATGATGCTTAGAAACTTCTCGTCTGAGCCTATGGGATCATGTTGAACCCCTCTACAATAACCTCTCTCATTTTTTTCTATCTCGGAGGCATTTTCCCATGGTGGCAAATTTTCACTTGGGAAAAAAGTTATCAAATTCAAGTAGTTGAAAGTTGCAAAGTGGTGCAACTTTCATTCTACAACTCGTGTGATCAAACGAATTGTTCCAATGCATATGAATAGGTATATTTATGCTATTTATGGTCCTCTTTTACACCCAAACATGCAAAATCACTTTGAGCTACGTTCAACTAGATCGATCCCTTAAGAGTCCAAAGTGCAAAATGGCTACAAACTTCAGCAGGTTGTTACTCGGATACTGTGACAGTTAGAAAATTCTCATCTAATCCTATGGGATTACATTAGGACCCTCTATAATAATGTCTCTTGGTTTTCGCTATCTCGGAGGAATTTTTACTTGGGGAAAAGGTTGTCAAATGCAAGTAGTTGAAAGTTGCAAAGTGGTGCAACTTTTGTTTTGCAACTCGTGTGACCAAACAGATTGTTCCAATGCATCCAAATGGGTATGTTTACACTAGGAATGGTCTTCTTTCACACCCAAACATGTGGAATCACTCCAAGCTATATTCAACCTACTCGATCCCTTAAGGGTCCAAAGTGCAAAAGGGCAACAATCTTTGATGGGCTATTACTCAAAAACTATGATGCTTGTGAACTCTTCATCTAAGCCTATGGGATTGCGTTGGTCCCCTCTAAAATAATCTCTCTCATTTTTTGTTATTTCAAAGTCATTTTCCCATGGTGTCCAGCTTTCACTTGATGAAAAAGTGTCAAATGCAAGTAGTGTAAAGTTTCAAAGTGGTGCAACTTTCATTTTGCAATTCATGTGACCAAACAAACTGCTCCAACACATCCTGATAGGTATGTTTACACTAGGCATGGTCCTTTTTCGCACCCAAACACATAGAATCACTCTGAGCTATGTTCAACCAACTTGATCCCTTATGATGGCATGCAAAACAATAAAAAAGAGAAACACACGCACGACAGTTGAGAATTCTAAGTTTTCCACACAAAAATCATATGATCATCCTCAATTCTAGCAAGCGCAAGATATTCTTCAATTATCCTCCTTCCCCTTACAACAATATAGAACCAATTGTAAATTAATACAATGGTGAAACTTTGAAACATTTTATTTTTCCTCAATTAACAACTTTGGCTGTGAAGCATTTCGTCATTTTTATTTGAAACGATTTGTTATGCTTGAAAATTGGAGTGTAAAAGAAACAAATGATGCTCTCACATACATTTATTATTTGGTGTGATAAATAAATTTTCCACCATTGAGTCTATTTCTTATTTGTATTATAAATTATAACTTGCTTTCTCCCGAGTCCATTTCCTATACAAGAAATAATATTGTAAAAATCTGACATATAAATCTTTATATGTGTTTATATGGTGATGGATCAAGAACACAACAATTCATTCTACAGTATGAGGATTATGCTGTAAAAATGTTTAAATACTATTCAAGATAAATGTTTGTATGATAATGTGTCAAGAAGTTAACTACTTCATCTACTATGAATATTATGTTTTGCAAGTGTTGTGAAGATTATGTACATCCATTTCTTAATTGAGTTGTTCCAATCAAAGGATTAAATATATTGGAATCTTTTTATGAAACATTTCATGGAATACCAATTGAAAACATGTTTTTTTTTTGGATAAAGTATTTCATGGAACTCTTTGGATACATCTGAATTGAGATATGTAAGAACAAGGTAGCATTAGGAAATACATTGCTCAAGGATCTTAAATAAGCCTCCTCTCCCATTGCAATTTTGGGTTGATTATTACTTTCAAAGTATTGGGAATGTTTTTCCTATTTTCTAGTTGGTAGTTTCCATTCTAGAAGGCTCATCTCTTGATATATTTTATACTCATTCTTAATCAATTATCAAGTTAATAATCAATGCATTTATTTATAGTTAATCTTTTCTTTTCAATTTGTGCAATTTTAGAATTTGCAACTCTAGTATTCCCATAAATATTGATTTTTTTAGCATTGACTAATAAAGTTATTTATCATCAATCAATTAATATTCAAGACAAACCATGAAGGATAACAATCATCAATGCTAGAGCTAACCAATTAATAAGTATGCATGTGAATAAGTCAAGCATGTACATGTGAATAAGGGAAGCACAAATACTCATAAACACATAAGCCTTGAAGTGTACACAAATTAATACAAATTATATGCATGAATACAAGGTATACGCATGAAAACACGCAAGTCCCAAAGTATACATTTGAATACACGTAAGTCACAAAGTATACACATAAGTTGTAAAGTATACATTTGAATACACGTAACTCATATATATTGAACCATGGATTTATAATACAAATATGAACACCATTGATAAAAAAGATTTGTATTAACCAAATAGCCATGTAGGCATACATCAATATATGTTGATATAAGTATAAAATATAGGTACAAAATAGCCATATAGGATTACGAGAATGCCATATAGGCATACAATTTCAAATATATCTAATACAAAATATGTACAAAAATTTCATATAGGTAGACAAAAAAGGGCTCTGGAATCAAAAGTCATCGCTCTCTGTGCTCTTGAAATAAACTATTTCCCTTTGTTTGTCAATCGAATGGCGATACATTTGTCACTCATTTATGTTGTAGTTGAGGAGTGCTCCTGGTGCTCTTCCTAGGGTTTATGTCTTGGTCAAGTCTTATCTATTACAATAAGAAGTAAAGACATTAATATATAGAAATTACATTAAAAAATGATATATTTAACAAAATAATCACTTACCACCATCTGATGATCACTCTCCACAAGGGAAATATTCAAATGCCCATGTTGAGGCATGTTGAAGCCTTGTATAAACCATCCAAATATAAATTAAACTATGAATCAATAATAGTTTTATTTTTCACTAACTAACATCTATAACAACAAATGTAAAATAAAATTTAGTAATTTTTCTCATAGATCCACTGTCAAAGCCATCAAGGATTCTATAGTAGATGAAACACCGATCTCCATTGTCCTCTAAACATTAGGAGGTGTTTCTGCTTGTAACATCTAAAAATAAAATAAAAAATTATTCAATCACAAAAAATACAATAGCGATCCACATCATGACTTATAATGTATGAGATAATGAACAAAATTTTGAGTACTTATTAAACTATATATTTTTTAATATCATGCTTATTATTTTCCCTATCCGTATCTTGTTTGAAAGCACATGTTTTTAGGCTTTTACACATAGTAGCAAGCTACTTAACCATTTGATAAAATGCTTTCATAGACATGTACATTAACTATGGTGGCATAGAGAAGGCAGTGAACTATTTGAAAAAATGCCTCAAAGAAATGGGGTCTCATGGTGATGGAATGCCATTACAAATAAATGCATGTCATGGCCTTCCATCACCATAAGACCACATATCTTTTAGGCATTTTTTCAAAAAGTTCATTGCCTTCTCTATGGTATTATGTTGGGATGGGGTGGATGGTATAGTGTGGCCTTGGCTATGAGATGGAGGGTGATCATGACATGAAGAGGGAGGAGTGGGGACATGAAAAAGTGGAATAAAGGGTGGAAGGTTCCATGGATTGGTAAATTGAGGATGAGAACCTTGAAAAGAATTTGGAGGGGAATTTTGGCTAATGGGTTGGTTCCTATTCTTCAAGCAGTGAGCTATTTGAAAAAATGCCTTAGATAAATGCGGTCTTGTGGTGATGGAATGGAATTCCATCACCATGAGACCACATTTCTTCAAGTCATTTTTTCATACTACTCACTGCCTTGACTATGATATTGCTTACTATTATGCTTTGATAGAAATTTTTTTGAGCATCCATAGTTTGTTGGAAAGCACCTATTTTAGGATTTTAGCCATAGTAGCAAGGAAGTGAGTAGTTTGATAAAATTATTTGGTACACATGTATGGAAAATGTAGTATCATAGAAAAGGTGGTGAGCTGTTTGAAGAAATACCTCAAAGAAATGTGGTCTCATGGTGATGGAATGACATTCCATCACCATGAGACCACATTTCTTCGAGGCATTTTTTTAAACTACTCACTACCTTGTCTATGCTATTGCTTACTATTATGCTTTGATATATTTTTTCCAAGCATCCATAGTTTGTTGGAAAGCACCTTTTTAAATCTTTTAGCCATAGCAGCGAGGAAATTAACTATTAGATCAAATGCTTTGGTAGATGTATGGAAAATGTGGTAGCATAGAAAAGGCAATGAGCTGTTTGAAAAAGTTACTCAAAGAAATTAGGTCTCATGGTGATAGAAATCACCATGAGACCACATTTATTTGAGGCATTTTTTCAAACAACTCATTGCCTTGTCTATGCTATTTCTTACTATTATTCTTTCATACATACCTTCCAAGCATCCATAGCATAGACAAGGAAGTGAACTATTTGAAAAGATGCCTCAGTAAAAAGTTCTCTCATGGAATGCCATGACAAACAAATGCAATTGGAAGTTGCTCCTACTTATTACTTATGCTATGTGAAGTAACTGCATCACTGCTTATGTTGACTTTCTAAACAACTATATTGTAGTTGAAATTTTGTCATCTATCAACATCTAGTTATTAGTTATGGAATGTGAAGTAATGCTTTGAGTTTGAAAGATGTGCAATGCAATGTAATCAAGGATATGAATATAAAATACACAAATCTATTAAGTACAATTCATTAGTTAAACTCTTTATTCTATTAACTGCATGGAGGTTTGAGTAAATCCACTGGCACTAGAAGTGTTCCCTCAAAACCTCCAATATTAGCCTATTCAACATCCAAAATCACATATTAAGATACCATTCATAAAATAATGCTATTAACATGTAATAAATTTATAATTTTTTACTAGTTACATAACTCAATGGTAGAAGCAGTGGAGAAATAACCAGGTGTAGGGATGGTGTATCCAGTAGCAACACTGTGACCTTGCAATTTTATTAAAATCATAAAACTAAATTAGTTGACCTTGCATTTCAAAATTGAAATTTAATAAATTAAATTCAATGAACATGCTAACTCTTACCTGAGTATTAATGCCATAGGCCACATTCAAAATGTTAGTTTCCCTCACCATCTCCATAACTGTAGACAAATCATGTGTACCAACCTCCTAAGTGTTAGTGGGGTCATATGAACAAGTCACCCCGCAAGGTTGACACAAATGGGATCGAAGCCTACCACTCAAAGAATCCTCTAGATGGAATTGTAGAATAGGTCTAGCATGTTGGATGACAGTCTGGGTCAAAGAGTTGATGGCCTTCAAAGTCTCTACGTCGACACTCTCCTTCATGACGAAAGGGATAATGATGTGCTCATGAGGCGGCCTAGCTAGAGGTCATCTTCCTTGCCATCTAGGATCCTATTGTACACCATGTCTATCTTGATCTGACCCCCACCTCTCCCCTAGAAGTCCCTCATATCAAAATAATTCAGGATTTGGTTCAAGATGAACTCATAGTATAGTTTGCTAAGGAAATACTATGTGACTTCACAATTGTTGCATGGTGGGTAATCAAAATCCATGTACCACCTATCCCAAAAAAAGTTTCTAATTTGTTGGTGGTGGCACCAATAAATAGGAAACCTCTTCGCATTGAGGGTAATATTTGCATTTGTGCGTGGGTTAGTGAGGGTGATCCCACAAAATTGGTTTACAATTTTTGGGAGATTCTGATTTTTGTTGAAATCACATATTTTTAGAAAATATAATGATTTAAGCCTTAAAATTTTTGATTTAAAGCATTCAAATTGAAGAGGGTTTGATCAAACTACCTTAGATCAAACCCTCTGGATAGAACCCCACTAGTTTTAAACCATACCTATAATAGAGTCTCCTTTACACCTATCAAAATGCTGATAAAAAACCACTTTTGATTCACCTTTTGGGGGATCAAATGAATTCATTTAAAGTATATTTTTTGTAAGTATGTATTCCTTATTATAAGCTTCCCAAAAAGTATAATTTTAAATAAATTTAATTTTATTATTATATTTATTTTTTATTTTTTGTGAATGTAGGTTTTTCACCAAAAATCAAGCTCTCTGTTCTACACAAGTGGAAAAATAGAAGATTATAATTTATTTTTTTAAATATGAGTGTACCAGATATTTAAGTCCTTGATCCAACAATTTTTTTTTTGAATTTTGATACATACAAAAACAAATTATGTGTTATACAGTTCGCCTATGTCTAAATTGTAATTGGTTTGACTTCAAAACTTGATTAAGGAAAAAATATTCAATAAAGCACTATGAAACCAATTGGAAGTGTAGTACCCCTCCATTTATGCTTATGCTTTCTGCTGTTGTGTTTTCATACTGTTAGACCTATGATATTTTGTTGGATATTTTGATCGCTGGTTTTGAGCTATAGTGGATTTATTTTGTGATATGATGATACATTGTTTGGTGATTATTGATTTCAGACATGATTTGATATAGTTTAGATGTTTACTTTCAGTTGATTATTGCTATGTACATGTTATGATGGACTAACAGCGATTTATTTCGTCAGTTTGCTATGAAGCGTATTGGTGTGGAGAACGGAATCGCATCACTCGCTTGCGAGTGCTCTGTGATGTCTGTGATTTTCTCCGCACAATGTGTTTGTTTAATGCTTGAATTATATATGTATATATTTGTATGCATGTTATTGCTTGGTTGTAAGAAATTGCAGGTACATGACACTGACTCCACCTGGGTACTTAGGTCTGAGCGTGTCAAGACTCAACGGATACGTTGATCGGGAGATAGTAGTTTGGTTTACCCTAGTCTAATCTTTAATCCCAGTCTTAGTACACCGTCTGTTTTAGTTCAGAGTCATAGGTTTGTATTGTCATTTTTTGTTTGAATAAATTGCTTGAAAGGTAATTTGGTTAAATTTTAATGTTGGAATTTGTGCTTTAAATTATTGTTATTTAAATTAATGTTTTAAATGTGGAAGAAATTACTTGCTTGATTATTTAATTAATTAATTAGCTTATTTGGTTAAATGGTTTGATTTTAAAAGATCAAACTTATTTAATTAAATAAATAAATTAATTAAATTAAATTATTAAGTGTGTAAATAGTTATATTTGAAAATTAAATAAATTGTGGAAAATTGTAAATTTAAATTAAAAATGCATGAGATTTGAATAGTGGTTGTAAAATTTAAATAAAATAAATAAATTGCATGCAAATATTGAAGGGCAAAATTGCCGTGAAGTGGAGAAGATATTTTCATAACCACTTCTCGACATGTGTGCTAGTGTGTTAAATGATTCTTGTTGAGGAAAAATTGGTTACAGAGGATATTTTGGATCTCGGGAAAAATAGAGAGGTTGTTCAATTTCCTCACGGGAAAAAAAAATATTTCTGAGCTCTGTTAAAATTTACTGTATTGTGTTAAATTGGTAACTCTATATATTTGTGGAAGATCCCTTGGAAGGGAAGTTCTTTTGTGTTGGTTGGAGAAGCTTTTGGGAATATTGTACACTACAGGCAACTTTTAAATAACATGTATTTTCCTGGTAAATTCAGTTTCTTTGTTTTGAAAGAAAATTTATAGAATAAGTTTTATCTTCTTGGCAATTTGCTTGTAGAAAACTTTCTGTTGAAATTTGTTATTGTTGGCAAGAATTTTCAAGAATGTAGTTAAGCAAAAGAAATAATTCATAAACAAGATTCATCTTGAAAATATCTGTGATAATTTTAGAAAAGAGAAATTGGGGAAAAGAGTTTTGAGTATATGTTTATTGTTTTATATATTGAAAACCTATTGGAATTAAATATAAAAAAATTGTGAGGAAAATAATTCTGTGCAATGTTATTTTTCTCAATTTTTCGGTAGAAAATTTTATCAGTAAAAGATCTGTGTATTTAGAAATACTTTTGTTATTTTTGGATAAATACATATATACACATAAATATATATATTTATGTATATATATATATTGTAGTGAATTTTAAGATTAATTGTTAAAATTGCTGTATGGAAATCATGTTAAAATTCCGTCCATGCGAAATGGAAATTCGCAGGTTTCAGATTTTATTTATAAGGGTTTTAATGTTAAATTTTTTTTGTTATACTGTTATTGGGGAGGGTTGTGGGGCTACCCCCACAGCTGTCCCATATGACGGCGCTGCCCTTACAGGCAGCGGCGGATGTCTCACCGCCGCCTCCCCATATGGGGTAGGCTGTAAACACAGCCATTGACTGTGTTCTTTGTAAAAACCTTCGACTGTAAAAAAACGGATGTATGAAATCCGCGTTTGATATTATAAATTAAACAAAATTTAATGTTCGGGGAAATCCAAATTAGGGTTTTTTGTTATTTAATAATACATTATTTATATATATATTATATATATATATGTAAATATACATATATAATATATATATATAATATATGTATAAATGTATGTATATAGGTATATGTGTATATATATATTTATATATATACATTTTATATATATTTATATATCTACATTTTATATAGATTTATATGTGTATGTATATATTTATATATACATTATGTATATATTTCTCTTTGTTATAATGAATAGTTGACTTAAGAATTAATGTGGAAAAGAATAATTGAGTAAATGAGAAATAAAGTTTATTGTTATTATATAGTTATGCATATTATGAATTCGATGAGTTTATTAATTTAACGTGTAGAGAACTGCTGTGTTGTTAAAGAATTATTAGCAATAAACACTTCCTTTATCTTAATTGTCTTATTTGGATTTAATATATCCCAAAAATAGACTTGTATTTGTTTTCAGATGTCTTACTTTTATTGGAAAAAGGGGGGGAGAGAATTTATTTTTACGTGGTTTTAAGTCTTCCAGTACCAGTCTTTGAAGGGGGTGAAATTGATTTTGAATTCATGTGATTGAACAAGTTTAGGGTAGTTCACCTGATTTGTTGAATGGATTGTAATATACATTGTGGTAAATTTGGTATTATATGTTGTATTGTGCACTTTTCTACCCTAGATAGTGAATCTAGAATACCTTTGTTATGTTTAGGGGAGTGGCTAATTGTAAGGGCCGACACACAAAGTGGTGTCAGGATAACTTACAAATAGTTAGTAAGTCGGTGAAAATTAAAGAACATAGTAGTTAGATTAAAAACATTTAACAAGATGCTTATGCCTCTCTTATGACTCTTGAGCTACTTCAGTCATGAGTATAAGATGAGAAGGCCTGGAATGGAAAATCAGTGTCTTGTTCCTTTAAAAGACATTCGATTCCACAATAGTATGCAATAGGGGCCGGGTTTCGTAAGAGGTTACCAGGGTAACCCAAGGATTGGGGGCCGGAACCTAG